>CCAG010023330.1:0-29729 GCA_001077435.1 Glossina morsitans morsitans
AAATAGGTTGATATAATGCTTTAGAATGTCTCTTCTATTAGACTACTAATGAATAGCATTCATACCTATCTATATGCATAAATACGTGCCATATATATATATATATTCACATTAAAAATATTAAAATAGTTTTAGGGTAGATTTTGTTTAAAAACCAAACAAAAAAAAGTAAATAAATTGTTCTTTCTATTATATTATATCATTATACATATATATGTAGTTTTAATTCTTCTAATATAGATTGTTTTATTCTCTCTCTTTCTTTCTCTTTTTCTCTCTCTTTCTCTCTCCATGTCGCTCTCTATCTCTCTTGGTTCATTACTCTCTCCTTCATTCTGCGCTGACTCTCCTTTTCTCACTCTCACTCCCTCTCTCTCTCACTCACTCTCTCTCACTCTCTCTCCCACTATCTCTCTTAATTACCGTCGTTCGGCTGCTCGCTTTTAATTCATATGTACACATGTTTTATTTTAAGCACATGTTTATTTCTTACGAAATTCTCATTACACACAATCGTGTACGTACGTTATATATAAACTTGAACAAGTGCATGTAAAACTACAAGAGAGAAACATAAGATTATCTCGAAAGAGAAATCAATTTTAAACTTTTCTATTCACATCCACAAGTAAAGGTATGCCAGATTTTTTTTTAGTGTGATTTTCCTTTTTACTTTTTATTTTAAATTTTATAAAGAATTTATTCTAGAACTTAGGAAATTCTGATTTTTTTTTTTATTTTTTTTTTATTTTTTTTTTTTTTTTTTTTTTTTTATGTTACATATAGTGCGAAGTGTATCAACTTTGTTATGGGTTTGTAACACGTAGTATTACATAGCGGAGCATCTTTCCTATGTTTTTATTGTAATCGCTATTATATACGATGAAAACTTTGCCTAAACTCTACAGCTTAATGTTTAATCATTTCCGAAAACTTGCGTTGACGTTTGTGTCGCAACCAAGATCAGCTAAAACGATTTAATGTAAAAAATGCTATTGACAAAGTTCTATTTGTTTTGGAAGACGACGCGTCTTTGGCACAAATCAATTCGGTTAATAAATAAAAATTTCAAGATTTATTATAATTTAAAATTTATCAGTTATCTAATTAGACCCATCCCTCTTTACTCCCCCCGATTTAGGACAATGTTTGCTATGAATTGTATATAAGGGCGTTTTCGCTTATTCTAGAAATAAGTGTTTCATCAGAGGGATTCCTACCCGAACTTTCGCCATTGCGAAATTTACGACAGCCCTCGGCTCATTTCGTTCTTATTTTATGCAAAGGGACTGACATAGTCCAATCAATTCAGAAGCTAATCAGGAATGTATATAAATATATAGAGATGTATATGTATACAAATGTATGAATGTGTGAGTTTTTTGTGAAACAGCAAAAAAAGAATTTATATACTACTTATTATCTTTCGGTGATTACATGGTACAAAACTTGTGACAGTATTTTGTTGATTGTAGGGTAGGCGTGTCAATTGGCGGATTAGAAGCAATTTTGCACTAAAATTTTGCGCATAGTCTTGGTAAATGTTTATGTTAAGTTCTAGAGCAACAGCTGGTGTGAGTTGCAAGTTCCTCGCCTTTAGGCGTGCATTGAAGTGGATTATGAATTATTTCAATTTTTGTTTTAGTT
The DNA here is from genome assembly GCA_001077435.1 of Glossina morsitans morsitans. Taxonomy (NCBI): domain Eukaryota; kingdom Metazoa; phylum Arthropoda; class Insecta; order Diptera; family Glossinidae; genus Glossina; species Glossina morsitans. Next base: position 1,648 of record CCAG010023330.1, read on the forward strand.
GAACTTTTTCTTCTCTTCAAGGACAGACGACAAATGAAAAGTCATATGTGGTTAACATGATTCAAAATCCTATGCTGATCAAATGTGTGAATATACACACTTTGTGTTTTAATGCATACTTTCAAATGTAATAGACGAAAGGACAAATCTAATATACCGTCGTTCGTCATTCTTCGGTGATGGAGTGATTGTCACGGCTAATGTAAACAAATTGCGTCTAAAGCAAATACAATCGGCTTCAATTTCATTCAGTATCTGAAACGTAAATGATTAAATCTTTCTATGAAAGATTTTTGTATGCCTGCAAACGAGGAAACCGCGGCGTAAACACGTACAAAAAGTTTTGATTAGCATATGAATCGATTGGATATGCGCATCTTCCCATCTTTTTTATCAAAGTTAAAAAGTTTGAAATGGAAAATTGAAAGTAAATCCATCTTTCTTCTTTTATTATATTACATATCTACAAGAATCGCAAAAGAAAACATTTAATGTTTAAATTCAAAAGAAACGTTTCGTTTCAAGATTTCGGTAATACGCACTGAAATATATATAAACAATAATCGAGGTAAATTTTTTCGTTAAATACACTCTTACTATCAACAGAGAGAGAGAGAGAGAGAGAGAGAGAGAGAGAGCAATGCCAATGACATGATCAATATCATAGAGGAAAAGGAAAATGTTTCCATGTTTTTCGTAACCTAAATAAAGGCTTCTTTTATTTCCAAAAAGGTTATCCTTCTTTGCAGACAAAATCGTTCACTTTAGAGCTGATATTTTAATATTCTCTATGCTTACCTTGAATGTGGTTAAAATAAAGTGAAATTTTTAAATATTTATTTATGTAACATAAAAGTCGTCTATTTTCATAAGCATAGCCATACTTGTGCGCTTGTAGTCCAGCGAAAAAGATTAAAAATTAACAAATGCAAACGCTGTAGAGATCTTGCAAAATTTTATGTTTGTCAGTTGTTTAATCTGTCGCTCTCTAAAATACTTTAAGCCGACTATGTTTAAATAACAATTGTGACTTGATGCATATGAAAATGTTTATCAATAATTGCTGATCACTGGAAAGTTCTTGGTTTAAGTACCCTTTGAATGATTCCTGTTTACATCGTCTACACATATTTACAGTTTAGAATAACAGAAACTTCAAACTTCAGATATTTAAACTTTGCAATTATTTACAAATTTATCTCTTACATGCTTTATAATTATACAATAAATAAATTAAAATTGAGATTCAAATTGAAATTGAAACTTTTAAGCAATTGGTGTCCAATTTATATATGGCTTTGTCGTTTAATTTCAAATTTTATACTTTACCTTGAAATTTTAAGATTCGAAACGAATCAAAGGACAGATAGATGATTTAGAATCGTGGACAAATCAAGCATTTCGAATGGCACACTTTCGGAAAATGGGGCGAAAATTTCAAAAAATATGAATCCGTAAAATGTAAACTTAATCGGAATAATCGAATGCAAATCTTATATATGCATAGATGTTAAGAAGAAAACTGTAATCTTATGGAACTTAGTGCTTATCCAAACTAATGAGTTGAAAAACCGTTGTAAACTACATCACAGGCCCAAAATAGAAAAGTTTTCAAACGAACATCTTCCTCTTCTTCTTATTCTTCTTTGTATTCTACCTTTTATGAACCGATTGTAATATCATTTAATATTTTTTATGCAAATGTAATTAACTTTTCTCTTCTCTCCCGCCCTCCGGAACAATTTTACGTACTCAAATATTGTCACGTAGATTTTCAAATTTGATTTATTCCGATCTAGGCGACATTAACAGATGGCCATAGTTAAATCGATTGTGCGCCTTACACCAATCAAGGAAATGATGCGGCCAACGAGGCGTTTGCGTAAGAGACCTGCGACCAGAAATTGAAAATAAACTTGTTTGGATTTCACGACAATACCAATACAAAGTAAGTTTGATGACGGATTTTTTACTTGTGTTACTCGTCACTAAACAAGAAGAGCATTGTTGCTGGTTATTACGGAGATATATATGCCTCAGAAATCTTATAATATATGTATATAATCATGTGCGCGTGCATATGCATGTATATATAATTCGACTTCTATTCTTCTTCTATTTATTGGTTCCGTGCTGGGGTGGAAGGGGAGGGGGGGGGGGGGGGGGGTGTCAGAAGGCTGTTATTGGCACTCTTACGAACAAACACTTGACAGCCTCGCCTTACTTACCGAATATTCTACTGAATAAGTTTGACAGTAAGTGCAATACATCTACAGATAGCAATTATTGCATATTGGTTGCAAGCGGGAAAATAAAAAACCACATAATTATTGTACTTACTACATTGTTGTGCATAATTGGAGAGTAATTTTCCTCCAGGAAAGAAGTATGCATTAAAAATTTTTATAAATCTTCAAATTTTTCGATACCAAATGGCCTTTTGAGGTTATAGCTTTATGCCAACCATTCTCATTCCTATGGACAGATCAAGTTTATTTTCTTTTTTTTTTTTTTTTTTTTTTTTTGCGTATTCAAATTAAGAGGCTCGCAAACGAATGAACGGATAATCGTATATAATCGTATATAATCGTATATAATAAAACCAAATGGAAATCGTAGGTTTATTAAGAATATCCAGGCTTTGTGTAAGCATGGAGGTATGTATCTGAATGTTACAAGCGAAAAGACAAAACTAGTACACCATCATCCCTCGATGGGGCAGGTATAAAAATCAGAGCTACGCCAAACTTGTTAATGGGTAATTTGAAAAACTACATATCCATATATATGCACAGACAAACATATCTGCAGTCAAAAAGAGGCAGACTCACGTGAGCTTCTTGTTTATTTATTTATTTTTTAACAAAAATTCTAATGATATAAATAACAACAATGCCACACATTCACTTGCACATGTAGAGAGTACCTAGAGTAATGAGAAAAAAAGAAAAAAAAAAAAAAAAAAAAAAACTGAATAGCAATAAATTGTGTAGCAACTAAATGTTAAACAGATACATACAACTCGACACAACAACAATTTATTTAGTATTGACGTAATAAGTTAAAGAAAAGCAAAACAACCATAACGTACATGTGTCTGGTTTTGTTTATTATAAAATATACACACACAACTATGCAGAATACAGTGAAATATTTATACAATGGTTAGCTATGTGTAAGAAATTTTTGATACGAATACAAAATTCGATAAAGAATTCGAATTCGATAAAGAATTTTTTTTCAAACTTTCATTCAAACTTGAAAACATAAAGATTTGTTTTAATTTCAAACGAACGATGTTTGTGTCCGAAATCCTTTTGTGGTATGTATTTACTAAGTAGAGGAAGTTGCCGTTACCAAGCGGTTTCACGGCGTCGTAAAAAGTAATGTGAATAACATAAGTCACAATAACAAAAACGAAATAACACAATAGCGTAATTCGCGTGTGTATTTGGAAAATTTAGCAATTCAAAATAGCAATAACAAAAGCAACAACAACAATAACAGCAACAGCAAACAAACATAAAATGATTTATAACCTTTTTTTAAGTTCGTGTGTGGCGGCGTTTTGTTCATTTTAGCTTTCAACACTTTGCACTTTTTATTTATTTATATTTATTCCCTCTTTCTTCTTCTCTTTTTTTAGTTAGAAACAGTGATAGGGTAAATGGTTTAACCGGTAATATTATGGAATGCATATATATTATAGCTAATAAATGTATAGGAAAAAAAAAACTGGACCAATAATTTGACCAAAATATCCGAGTAACCTGTCTTTGAGATGTCCATTCTTTTAGAAATTTTCTAATCACATTCTGCGAAGAGTGCGAAGAGTAATTTTTGGCAGGATGTTCGATTAACATTAAACTCTCGATTGAGAGTTCTCCACTTATGCTCTGCAATATTCCTGCGGGCAGGTTACTATTGAAAGTGATTCAAATCAATCGAAGGACAAACCTACAGTACAATTTCAAATCAGAATATCTCTCTTTTCCAAAGCTGCTGATTACTTATATATTACTATACTCTAGAAATGATTTACCAGTATCTATAGAAAATTGGGCGAATTCGTGGACAACCACTCAATATTTGAGAATATCGAAATTTCATGTGCATTTTTTTTTTTTTTTTTTTTTAGCCTTAGACGGTGGATATAGAAAATTCGACAGGGGCTGCATATAATTTTCTACCATGTATCAGGCACTTACCACTACGAGGTTGTCTTTACAGGCGATTCAGGAAATTTCCATAATTTTTACAATCAAAGTCAATCCCTTCTCGCCATAAAACTTTTTACGTTTCCCTTTATCGAAACATTTTTGGAAGTAGGAATTTTTTTTTTATGCAAAAAGAGCTTCGCTTCTTTCTAGGTCGAGGTTTCTTCTTTCATCCACGTGTTAAAAAAAAAACTCGCTTACTATTCGTCAACTGTTGCTTCACACTAATACCGTTACTAAGAAGAATCTTCTTCACATTATACTTTCAACGCATTTTCTATTTTGTGTTTTTTTTTTTTCCTTTTTTACGAAATCAGTGAATTTTTGTAATCACTTTGATTTCTGTAACATTTTTGTTGCTCGCGCAATCCCACGGAACTTCCTAAGATAATCAGTCGATTTTTATTTACTGAAGCATTCAATGAATTTGTCATGCATCTCACAACGGTTTATTCAGAACATTTGCACGCTAATCCGTATATGATTTTAACGAACTACGATAGATTTAACCTGCGGCCATCTTAATTTAATCAATATTACACAATTAGATAAGAGAATCATAATAAAACAAGTAAGACATCATTATAGTCGGGCAAAGCCAACTATTAGATACCCTGCATAAGTTCGCCTAATACATTTATTCACTCGTTTTGATAATAATACACCAAAAGTTATACGTTATTTTCATGCGAAGGTAAGCATTTCACGAAAACCCACGTATTGGAGGAATTCCTACCTGCGGTGGTATCCAAAAAATAGACATAAGTGGCCCGAGTTCGCTATCCTTAGCGAACTATTATGAACTAATTTTCACTATGAAATATTAAAAATTGTACTTTTTTTACTATTTAAGATTCAATTTTCGCAGGAACGGTTATATGAGAGAGCGTTCAACAAATTTCCTCACCCGAATCAAATTTTTCATATCAACTTCGAATGTCCAAATACTATTACAGGGCGAGTTTTGTCGCGAGATTTTGAAAATTGCAAGTTTTTCCCATATAACAAATTTTCAAAAGGAAGCAGTCGGAGTCATTTTCCGTAGCATTCGCCGTTGGATAAAAGCACATCAGTATACTAAATTTCATTAAAATATCTCAAAAATTGTGATCTACAGGTTGAGGATAGCCCTACATGGACAGACATTAGACGGACAGACGGACAGATAGACAGATAGGGGTAGACAATAAAAGGAATACACTCTGTACCAAAAGTGACATAGGGTATGAAGATGAACGCACTTACTAATCGTGAATATCGGATCAAAAATAGATTTGAAGAAAATTTTCCAAAACTCCATTTTCGATATGTGAATAGGACTTGACTGTAGCACCCAAGGATGAAGAGCAATGTAATTAGAATCCAATTATTTCATTCCAAACTATTATTATTATTATTATTATTATTATCGTTCGAATCTTTTGCATCAAATGGATGCAGGAATGTAACAGAAAAGATCCAATTGAACTATAAAGTTATTTTTTATATATAAACTTCCGCTATATACGTCTATCGATTTTCATTATTTGAAGCGCCTTTGCTTCAATAGTTTTGACTTTACAATATATATTTTTGTCTTTTGTTTTTTTCTGTTTTCTTCTAAACAACGAGTGAAATGAAAATAATGACAACAAAATTGTTTTAAGGGTTATCAATAGATGTGTACTTTTGATTAAATTAAGGAAAGAAAACGCGATTTTTGGTTTTAATTAGCACATTTAACAAATCAATTAATTAGGAATTGATTGAATTTACGGTGCGGATGTGCGTTCGTTTGCTAACAGAATACAGAAAACACGTTAAACTAGTTACAATTAAGCGAGAAGACGACGATTTAATACCCTACATCTCCATATTCAACACAATTCTTTACTTATTATTCTCGTCATAGCAAAAGGTTGAACTCTATTGAAGCATATTATAAAAGTTTATTTACATATACGAGAAGATTCGATAAATTGATCCGTTTTTCTATCTTGTAACAGATTCTCCGTATAATACAGAAAATGAGAGCCTAAGGTGTTTATTTTTGCAAGAACAAATGTTCTGGGAAGATGGTTAAAAAAAAAAAAAAGGAAGTGAATCCATTTTATTAAAAATGTTTCGTATACGTACAATATGTCAAAATTCCATTCATCGATTGTACGTAAATGGGAAGTTTTTTCTAAAAAAAAAAAATTCTTCGACCTGTAGGTTGCACAAAAAGGCACATAGCTAGACACGGGACAAAACATGCAAATTCTTCTTTCAGCTTTTCATGGATTCGAGCAAAATGAACGTATCGTTACCACAAGTGCTATGATAATAGTAACGAATAAAATCAAAGTAATGAAAGAGAAAACAAGTTTAATTTTATGAACTAACGATACTTCGCAACAATTATTTGTTGTTTCTTATGGAAATATAGCACATGGCATACACCAGCCACTCTTTATATTGAATATTTAACAAATCTAACACATATGCAAGCAATAATTCAGTATAAAATATTCTGTAAATCGAGTATAGTGACTGTAATGTGCCTAAAAAAATATCGATTTCTCTCTCGTTCGTTAACAAGAAAGAAAGAAGTTCTTTCGGTTCTTCCTCCTTCTCTTTTCCTGGTTTTTCTTAATAACCTCCTCCGCATAACGGAGAACCCTGTCTACTCGTTTGCAGACAACAGCATCTTGTGTCATTCGTTTTCCTTTAACTGAAGACCATGCGGCACCAGCAGCAGATACCAAACAAACGCTGCATGACAAATGACACGCTAAGTCGAGACCTCATGAAAATATCTGAATGGAAGTTGGGTAAATAGCGTAAGCTTTAATGCTATCAAAACACAAAGCTGCCTCCTAACGCACAAGAACAGTAATGAGTGATCTCTCTTTTTGGTGATGTGAACGTAGACGAATTGGCAAACCTTGATTTTCGGGGCATGAGAATAGAAAACGATATTCCTTCTACAGAACATGCGTTCAAAGTGTCAAAAGACACCCCTAAGCGCTTAGGTTTTTCAAGGCGGTCAAAGAAATACTTCACTGCAGCGGATACGCCTACCATTTACACCGCCTACATCCAGCCAAAATAAGAGTATAACTCGCCTATGTAGTGAGGAGCCTTTAAACTTTGTTTGAACGCTCGCGACCACATACAGCGAAGGGCCCAGGTGTTCAAGGGTGACGAAAGTGTGCCCAGAACGCCCGATAACCTTGAGCATCGGCGTAAAGTGGACTGCGTTGCGCTTCTACAGAGAAAAACGAGATATGACCACCAAGTAATTGCTTCAAGCTCTACACATATTTCTCAGCATTCTCACTCACTTGTCCTGAAATTAGCTCATACTACGGCAACTCCATTGGGCTCACCATCCCTAGTCCTATCTATCTCTCTCTCCCTCTCTCTCTCTCTCTCTCTCTCTCTCTCTATATATATATATATATCTTTCTCTCTCTCTCTCTCTCTCTCTCTCTCTCTCTCTCTCTCTCTCTCTTTCTTTCTTTCTTTCTTTCTCTATCTCTCTCTCTCCATCTCTCATACTTCACTTCTCTTCGACGGTTAAAGTGCTACACCAATAGGTGGCATCGCCTGATTGCTTGCAAGAAAGAAAAAATCAATTAAATGTGCCTTGCGAAAATTGCTCTCATACTGGCACTCTTTTATTGTTTTTCAAAAATTTTTCTTTTTTAAATATTCGAATATATGCTTTATAACCAAATTATATAAAAAAAAAGTAATTTTTTACGCATTTTCTATGCAATTTTGCCGATTTACCTGAATATTACAAACTTTGTTTTTATTCATAAGATTATTCCTCACCGCATATCGAGATATGTGAACGATAAACTTTAGTTTGTAAATTTCATATGTACTATGGAATTGAATAATCTATTTAGACCACAAATAAGAGACTATTTTTTTTCTTTTGTATCTGGTAGGTTTGCAAATAGGAATGAAAGCTTTCTACAACAACAGCTGAAAATGTTTGTTTTTCTTTACACTATATTCAGTACTTCGTAACGCAATCTCCCCCATTGCGTCTTTTAATTGAATAGTAATCTGGAGATTTTATAATATTATTATTGTTGTTTGTATTTGATCTTCTAAATATTTAAATATATTGCACTATAAGAGGTATTTAGTGCAGTAGTAGTTTGCTAATGTTATTATTAAACGTTAATTAGATTAGATTGCATCAATTATCTAATAATGTATGCATGAAAATGAAATAATTGCAAAGGTAGGATTTTTCCGTATATTACTTTTTGATAATCATTTCATACTAGATGAGGAAAACAGCTTTTTTTTTTTTGCAACCTATTATTGATTATTAATTAATAATTTTTAATTAATTAATTATTTTAACAAACAATCAAACTAACTTAAATAATTTCAGTCTACTTAAACAATTTCTCTACTTAATATAATATATATATAAATATATATATATATATATATATATAAATTTTATGAAGGTCGTGGTCCTTCAAGTTAATGGTCAAAATCGAAGTTTTATTCTTTTTCAAAAAGTTCTTGCAAACCAATATCAAGGCATCAATCTAGATTTTTTAGTCAAAATTTCTAAGATGCTAAGATAATTTAAATGAACAAGCGATGGACATGCCGTTCTATTATGAAAAAAGACTCGCCAAGAACTATTACATTCTTGCAAATAGAATAATATAAACCTGGTCTACCCTGCAAGTGATGCCTGTACACAATATAACATTTGCCAAAAAAAAACTTTGAAAGAAACTAAATCAACAGCGAGAAATCCTTAAAAAGTCGTGATTTCTCTATTTAATAAATTAATTTGTATTATATCGCTAATGAATTAAGTAAAAACAAGAAAAAAAATGAAAACACTCGCGCAGAACACGTAGTGAGAGAAATACGTTTTCGTCGCAATGTAAACCTTAGATACCCCTACGTCGTCGCCTACGGTAACAATAATCAATAGCATTTCCCCTGTTAAGCAGCATAAGAATAAAGATATAAACAAGCTGCTAAGCGAAGGTATGATTGTAATTACGAACACATAAAAAAGTCATCTGCTAATTCCCTATCCGAACATCGGATATGATTAAATCAATTTTTTGTCTTTCAACACCGAAGAAATATGTTACGAAAGACAGGCTAAATTTTCGACATTTTCCGCTTCAGGCGGATGCATGAAATTCTTCAAAAAAATTTCAATTTTTTATGCAAGTGCATCAACTAATCGATCTGAAATATATTTGCGCTGAACTTTTAGATAACACTGATAAATCTTTTTATTCAACTTTAAGTCGAAGTTTGATATAAGTTGTGACGACAAGACAAAACGACAAGAGAGACGCTATTGAATTGACTCATAACTTCATCTTGATTAAGAATATTTAAGATTGTTAGAGAGATGCCGCATGTTCACTTCTTTTTATACCCTACACCATTTGTGGTAAGGGTCTATTAAATTTGTGCGGACATAGGTAACACAGAGAAAGCCTTAGGATAGACCGACCTTTTATAGATCGATCGATCTCGGCCTATCTGTCGACTTGACTGCCTGTCCGTCCGTCTGTCTCTCTGTCCATGTAAATTTATGTTCAAGATACAGCTCGCAATTTTTGAGTTATTTTTATGAAATTTCGTACACTGGCGTGCTTTGATCCAAGGGCGAATGCTACTGCAAATGGTTTGGATCGTTCCCCATATAACGGCTTATTTTGAAAAGTTATTGTATGGCAAAAAAATTACAATGAACCCTCTCTCATATAACCGTTCCTAGACAAATTGAATCTTAAATAATAAGCAGATACATTTTTTCATATTTCGTAGTTCATAATAGTAAATTGGCATAGAAATCAACCTGATCGAATTTGAACCACGTAGGCCTACTTTTTTAACTACGCCGCATATACGAATTCCTCTAATATGAGGGCTTCTATGAAAATAATGCGTAACTTTTGGTGTCTTGTTAGCAAAGCGAGTGAATAACTGTTTAGGCGAATTGGTACAGGGTATCTAGTAGTCATCATTATCCGGCTATAATATTCTTATTTGTCTGTTGTCAAGATTATGTGTCAGCATTCGTCTTAGTTTCTTGTTAGTTTTCAAAGTGTAGCATTTGATCAAGAAGCAGTTACGACAGCTTACGTAAACACTTTACAGGTTTTCCATGCTAATAAGAAAGATTGCAAATGCCAGATGAGAAAATATTAACGATGACCCGACTTAATCTATTGTGCTGCTGTCTTAAGGAATAGGCTTTTCGACAACCAACTTTGATTTATAGCTTTATCCAAACGATTAGATTATAGAGACATTTAATACATAAAGAACTTTAAATCTGAAATGTTATACCTCAAATTGATTTGCATATGTTGAACACAGTTCAGTACTCCTCCCCGGTTATTTAAGGACAATTCCGAATATTTTTTTAAAGGCTTTGAAAATAAGAACAGTACAGTCACCGCGTTAACTCGTTAACTTTCATAAACAAATGCTCGAAACAATATGAAATTTTGGGCAAATGTGATTTGAGATTTCAAACTTTCTAAAAACGAATAGACGATTGACCGATATGCTGCATATATCCCGAGGATGTACGATGAAAAGTTACGATGACTGCAAAAGCGATGACAAACATAGCAAATCGCTATCATTTCAAGAGAACCGTAATATAAAGATATTTTCACCTAAAAACATCTATACTCGTACAAAGATAAATTAGATAATATATATGCATACATTCACGCAGTAAGTATGTATGCAGCCTAAGATTGTCGAAAATGTAAAGCATAAAAAGCATATTGTAAGCGACGAACCATGTAATGATAATGAGGGACAGTATTGTGTTTTATCTTCATTTCCTCACTTCTATTTAGCTTTTTTGCTTTTGCTCTTTCTCTCTCTCTCTCTCTCTCTCTCTTTCTCTTTCGTTTTTCTCTTTCGTTTTATACATATTCTAGGGGATTGAAAATCTTCTGTTGTCTTTACAGCAATTGTGACTGACGGTCAGTCATCTCATTACTTATAGTTTAATAGTTTATTTTGTGTTTTTTATTCAGTTAAACCTTTAGAGCGATTAAAACAGATGCACATGAATGCAAAAATAAAAGCAAAAAAATACATTAAAAAATGCAACTTTTTTGTGAAATATTTTTGTAAACTACTGCCAAACGGCAACAACAATAATAAAAAGCGAAATAAAAAAAAAAAAATCTATATATATATATACATATATATAGATATATATGTATGTAGATGTATATATGCAAAAACTTAAAACAAACTAAACGACAACAGAAAAATAAATAAGAAATAAAAATAAAAATTAATTGAACTCTTACACTACCCCCCGCCCCCTTTCCGCCCCCCATTAAATAAGAGAAAATTTAATTTAATTTTCTAAATTTTTCATTATGTGTTGTTGTCGAGGTTCTTATAATGATGTGAAAAACGAAAAAACGAATTTTTTTTTTCTTTTAATTTGATCAATAGAGTACAGTTAAGAAAACGCCGCAGGTATCACAGCATAAAGCGCACAGATTCGTCGTATGAATGCTTGAATGAGAGAGTTTGTCATTTCTTTGAACGAACATATGTAAGGAACTAATTCTGTCGTTTAATTTAACCATCACTTGAAAAACACTGCCATGCATCTTATTAAAGTGATTTAAAATGTTTATAATAAAAAATAAAAAAAAAAAAAAACAAACAAAATAAATTTAAAAAAATAAATCATTTAGGCAATAGGTAGATAAAAGTATAAACACTTTGACCTTTTGTAAGTTCTACAACGAAACAAGTACGCTTAGTCTATCACATGGTTCGTTCAATTGTCAAAATGACGTAACACACCACACAAACACCATCTCTCCTTTTAAGAATTTCTTTGAAACAGAGAACTTAATCCGATAGCAGCAGGACATACTGCGAAAAGCTCAGTAGAAGAAACAGTGGAAACTTGTAAAACAGGAGTGATTGTTAACAAAAGCACCGAACTGCACTGTAAAACATTTCATGCTTACTTTTGCAGGCCCAGAACCTCACCTCAAAAACCACGCTTCATCGTCACACAGAAAATTTTGGCATTGGCTATGCAACGGGATTACTTATTCAATCTATATTTATTCTATTGTAACTAAATATCGCAGGCAGTATGTAGTATAGGAAACTTTTCACCATGTCGGAATTATGAACCCGAATGCAATCGCAGTCAGAGAAGAATTTCGAACGGAAGAGGAACGGAACAGTAGTTTTAGTGACCGCGTCTGGTGTAGTGAAAGGAAAGAACAAAACAAATCGAAATAAATAGCCTAAGGACGTCTTCATTATCGACAACTTTTGGTCAGAAAATTGTATTTTGATTATTCTAGGAGTGTAATGGCACCAAACTTAGTCCGTTGTCCATTTTTGGCGTTTGTCAATACTTTTAAACGACTTGAAGAAGGAAGAAATTGAAGGATGTTTGGAGTTAATAATAAAAAGCAAGAAGAAAGAAAACATGTCTATATTTGATACGTCTAAAAGAAAAGAGTCTAACTTCTCAGACGAACTCCTCTCTAGCTTTATAATTCTGATCGCCTCAATGAGTAGAATTCAGTGAAAAATTTGCTGCTGCACTTATGTGTAAAAAAAAACTTTTACCTTAATATCCCAAGCTAGGCACTAGCGCACTTGCTTCCCCTACATTTCATTTTTGGTTAACACGCCAGACGGATGGACCATCCTTACAAATACCTTTGAAAAAACAGTCATCATGCGGGTGAACATGAAGCTCTTACCTTGTCTTGCCATTGCGATAAGATAACCTAGAATCCGATTCTGTCTTCGCTGGCAAGGTAGGGACAATGTGGTTCAATTGGCGTTCATTAAAAATAAAAATAAAAGTAAATGCGATGTGATAATGAAGACATCACTAGTGAGTTAAACATTTATCATAAAATTGCTCTGTTATTGCTCTTTGGGAAATTTTAATTGCCGACAGACCTCACATGATTTGATTTAAAAGAGAAGCCAAGTTGATCGACTCTCCAGCATCGGTTTGTCGTTAATAAAATATGACACATTGGCGACCATTTTTGAAGTAATGAAAAGTGAATCACCTACGAAGCCAATACAAAAAGAAGCCAACCGGATGATTATACAGCGCATCTTTGCGAACATTAAACATTATGACCCTTAAACTCCGACCTGTAATTTTAAAAATTATAATGATTATGACGGTTCCGACGTTCCTGTCAGACTTTGTATATCTTTATCATCTAAACAGAGGGAAATTTTAAAGGCATTCATCAATTTGACACAACTGCCGTAATCGTTTCAGTGTACGCGGTATGATGTTAACTTAGTTTCTAGAAATACCTGAGAAGAATGGGAAGTTTCTTATTTATGGAATTACGATAATCCGAAGCAAATTGCAGAAAATGGCGGAATGTAATGCACACATAGGCATAGCCTTTTCGTATAATAGACGTTGACCTGACCTGCTCACTTCCTTAGACTTCACGGATCTGAGAATTGTTGGGTAATTCAAGGGCCCCTAAAGCACTGCTGCGTTACCAATATGATTACACTTTGCATACACACACACACACATACACCCACATATTACAGAAGATTTACTAGGGCTCGTAAATATATATCGCCGCTTCATCTGCGAAATGATAAACTTATCGGCAACTTATTCGCGATATAATCAAGAAAAATAGTTAATATGTTGCTTAGCTTATAACAAATTTTACATTTTATTTGCTTATTTACTTCGCAAAAAAGTAATAAATTTCATTTAACATTAATTATTTAAGTCATAATTAATTTTAACATCTACAGTAATTATAGTAGAGCGAGTTTTCTGTTTAATAGAAAAATAAATTTATTTTTGTTTTTTTTCTTTGTTGTTTTCCTATGCAACCAATTTATTGTGTAATTTTTCTCATTGAAAATCTCGTGACTCCGGTAACGACATACAGTTTATTAGTACAACAATTTAATATATACAGGCGCAAATATAAACACGCACACACAATATACACATACACACGCGACATCAATGTTAGTAGTGATACTCTACTGACTAATACTAGATGATATTTAAACAGAGTCATTATTTGTTCAGTAAACATCAGTCAGTAACTAAGACAGAATGCGCCAGTTACGAATATTGGCCGAACGAACAATCAAATAAATATTTATTTACATGTCAAGTTATGTAGTGTGACATATAGACATTGCAAACAATGTACAAAATCATAAATGAACAGACATGAATTAGTGCGAATTAATGGATGAACGTAGTGATATGTTTACATATATGTGTTATTTGTTGATTTTATGTCTTGCGAAAGTGTAGCAAGCAGCTTATATAAAAAACGCTCATCAGGAAATAGTTAAAGATCAAGGTTTAACATCTTGAGCATATTTTTATAATCAACAAAAAAATTACACAATTATTGCACGATATCACTCAGCCAAGATAAGAATAAAATTCGTATATATGAGCGGAAACTTTCCGATTATGCCAGAACACCTTCCACCCATCGCATGTAAGGAAGGGCCTGTATTTTTATGTGCGTATATAGCACAGGAGTAGAACAGAGCTACAAAGTTTTATTTCAATTTTCTCAGCCAATTGTCCCAGATTCGTCGTTCTTTAACCCCCTTTGGAACAACCTGTCGACGTTGATCGTTCCCACTCTCTCTCACTCTTTCTATTCTCATGTCGAAGGTATATACAAGTAAAACATGCACATATACTACTGCCTTTTTCCCTCCTCCCCATCCTACAATGCCTCCTATCTAACTATGATCGTACTCGCACGTATAGAGAACATGCTGTCTATCTTGCTATCTGTTTAGCTTTGAAACTGTTAACCTCATAAAAGGTAAGACAGATTAAGTTGAATTTGATTAAGTCATATGCGTTGTTGTAGTTACGGTAGTAGTTATGGTTATTGCCGCGGATTCTGGTGACTTGCTATAGGATTATAATAAATGAATTCTAACTCATATCGGTCGATTCTAGTATTCTCGTTTCTGATATGTAACAATCAAGCAATCTAATTAGATCGATACGGGTAGGTAACGGATAGTATAGCATAGGAATTCACCTCAACTTATCAAGTGCCAACGTGTAGAACATTGCAGGACCAAAATTGAGATAATAGTTACAAGGTGAAAGCATATAAAATACTATTAAAATTTCAGACATGTCAAAATATAAAGGTCTTCGATCTGCAGTTGGCCCCTTCTGAAGTTGTAACGTGACATTTGCTTTAGTTTTGTTTGCCAAAATCAAATATTTGATCATGGAATAGTACATGCCTCATAAGTGTTTACAAAATCTCTATTCTCAACTGAGGCGAATAATTGATCACTTAATGCAAATGTTCACATCGAATTATACAAGATTATATATATATATATATATATATATATACACGAAGGCGCAAGAAATAAGCACAATGTTTCGCTTATATATGACACTGTTACTAATGATACAAATTTATCAATTCCCCTCCCTTCTAAGGAGACCGCATCTCTGCAATAAATTTGCGGGCGAATAGAAGCGGGAAATTAAGTCGAGTGATGTCACACCACGTAACCACAATGCATGATCATTTATCGTAAACAGATTCTCGATGATCTCTTAACCAATTCATAAGAAGTCAAGGCAATTATATTCACAAAAATGTTCATGTTGGATGCGTCGTTAATGCAGATAGCACTGAAACAATTCGTTTTCAATTGACGAAGCTCCTAAGAGAATTATATAGACTGCCATACTTTTAGAATAAAATCGGAAAAATTTGATTTGTCCGCGCTGTAATTTGATGTCACGCAATCGAACATACCGACCACCTTAGGCCAAAAGATCTGTAATTAGATATCCAAAAATCGGCTGATTAGAACACTTTCCCTTCTAATACATTGTAATGCTGAATTTCAACGGTACCTTTTGGTTTTGAAAATAGCAAAAGTAACGTCATTAAAGCGAGTGTAAAGCACATACAAATCGCTGAAATGACATGACATTTTGACGTGAAGACGTGGTTTGAGGCTTCACACTTTCTAAATATAATATGGAATTTTTGAACCGCCAAAAATACTATAGAGTTTTTGCAATGTAATGCGTACAAAGAATGTCAGTACTTTTCAAATATATTTGAAAATGTCTGTAATACACTTCCGTGTAAACCGGACCTAAACTTTCGCATATTTTTTTCTTTTACTTCTATATGAAATATTTGATAAATTTATCTCTAACACGTATACGTCTTCATAATTTCATCTGTTTCTGTATCTTTTGCTTAATATGCATAGTATGATATTTTGTAGCCTTTTTTTTTTTTTTTTTTCAGTTGGCAACAACAACAAGGTATACTTTTCTATAGAAAGGCGAAAAAAAGATTTTACGATTTTTTAATTGATTTTTAGTACATGTTTTTTCTTAAGCAAATAGAATCGTGTGACGGCGCATTTTGAATGCGCCCCATCATCAATTCTGCTCATATTATTTTTTCATTTTATTGAATAAAAGTGTATGTGAATAACTGGTCATCCATGCAAATAACAAGAGTTTATATTCGATATTTCAGTTCTAAATATATTCTGCCTCTTATTATGATTTAAATGCTTGTACAAAATCAAACTGTTGTTGCCGTAGTACACGTGATACTACACATCTTGCAGACATTGAAATATCTTTCATTTTTCGGTTAACGTATTTGTCTGCGATACTGACTGGAGAAGACTGTCTTCTTGTTTTTTGAATATAAATTTTCCAATCAAGTAAGAATTCCAACAACTTTAAGGCGAATTGTTTGATCTATTTATGTATCTATGCATACATGCATTAACTCATAGTCGGACGCACATTTTACATACTTTTGCTAAACTATTCTAAGGTAAATCTCGTACAGTACAGTCTCGATTAAGTGAATCCTTTGAATGTAAGAAATATCACGTTGATGGTAAAAAGTCAAATTTGTTTGAAAATCAGCAGAACAGTCCTCTTCCTCGAAAGGGGTCTTCTTTGGGATCTTTTCCCTGATATGAATGAAACTTTAAAATTTTGATAAATTTTCTACAAATTGCTAGGTATGAGCATATTTCAGACCAAAGTGGTTTCAAGATTCAAGAAGGTCCGCGCAACATATCTTCTTAAGTTAAATTTTTAAAAAAACTTTCTGAATAATTGAAATGAAATCATTTTGGATAGGAGTAGATTTAAGCATATTATGTCTGGCGTGTGTATATACATGTTACCCATATACGCAGCCCCTTACTAATTTATTAGATGCAATGAAGATTTTTTCTATTATAATCAATTGTTTTATTAGATCCAATATTTTGGCTTTTTAAGCTTAAGAGAAAGTATATTTTATTTAGGAAGCTTGCTATTCAGTTCCTTTTTATGTTTTTATATTAACATACATACGTCCCTGTTTTAAATGCGCCCAATAATAATAATAATCGTGACCTTTCAATCGCTGATAGAACCGCTACAGTTATATTTCTAGGTAATGTTAAAATGCTTTTTTCCAACATAGCAGAAGATGTCTGAAATTTGAAAAGAAAACTAAATGCATCGAGTAATTTGGCCAGGAACAATAGATAAAGAATAGAATTACGAATGTAATCTAATATTCTTCTTATTCAAATTACAACATTCTGCGTAAAGAGGAAGAAAGGCCTGCATTTTTATACAATACATTATTTGCTAGAGGGAATTAATTTTAAAGAGGTCAGAAAAAATGCGAACAATCGATTTTAGAAAGCCACGTACAAGAGCTGAACAACTGCTGTGGGAATGCAAGCGAACATACCTATGTTAAGAAATATATAGTAGAGAAATATCGTTGGAATTATCGTTTTGGTAGAAAACCTTCCCAGTTTCTATATATAATAGGTTGGCGGGAAAGTTCTGTCGTATTTTAAATAGGCAGGCAATTTGTCTTATAAATAAAAAAAACATCTGGTTAGTGAGTCATTCGGATATTTTTTTTTTGTTTTTTTACCTGCTGTATGATATAAACGGTATATGTTTTTTTACCGTTCATCATTTATTTGTGATAGCTTGTTAGCGTGTAGAAAAGGAATAATGTTCCACCATGGCAATGGTGACACAACAAAAACTGAACGCGTTAGAATGGGAAGTACTTGGTCACCCACCGTATTCACCTGACATTGCACCATCCTATTATTACCTGTTCAGATCTCTGCAAAATTATCTAATGGGAAAAAAATTCAAGTCTTTTGAAAAGTGTTTCTAAGGCAGTTGCTGACTATTTTAACTCCAAGGACGAGAACTTCTACAAAACAGGAATTCATAGGTTACCTGAACGATGGCAACAAGTTGTAACAAATAACGGAGCGTATATAATTGATTAATAGAAGAAGAAGAGCTATTTTCATAAATGAATTCAAATATTTTTTTTAAAATACGACAGAACTTTCTCTCCAACCTATTATAATACATCAAATCGCGAATAAATTGTTTTACATGTTTGAAGAAATGAAGTTGATCGCCTAACAATTTCACAAAAGTCATTAGTGTAGATAGTACTTTCGAGTCCGTTACTTGATAAAGAAACGCAGGAAAAGAAATTTGAAATTCGGGGCATCGTTTACATCGTTGTTGATGCTCATTCTGTGTAAAATAACTATCTTCGAAAAATCTTCTCACAAAAACCCGAATGTACGCACACGTACGTGTGTGTAGATAAGGTGTACAAATTTGAAATTACGGATTTCAGAAACTTATGGGGCACAACTGCAGTTTGTTGCGATCAAAGGCGCATAAAAGATGAAGTGTGTAACCTGTAGTTTGTACGAAAATGTCAAATGAATAGTTCGCGGTAAAAGCGAAAGAAATTTAATGGCGTCGTATCCATCAATTTCCGGGAGGATGGAAAAAATATCTGAATTAGTGACGGAACACATTTTAATTAAACAAATTTTTAGCATTCTTCTGGCCTTAATGTTACCTTTTTTCCGACAAAAATAAATCGCATTCCATGCTTGTACACCTATAGATATATATATATATATAAATATATATGTACATATATATGCGTGTATAGGAAATACATCTCTATTCGTACATATTGACAAATCTGACCTCTTTTCAATACCAAATATCGTTGTTTTGTTATCTACGAAAGCGTAAGAAAAAAACGCAACAAAAAATAGACCGACGGACATATGAATCATATGCTGCGGTATTCACTCGCTGCATTATTCGTTAGCACAAAAAACTCAATGTACTGCAAAAGCGATGACATTCGAATAGAATGTGGCACATTTTTTGCGGCTTTTGTTTTTCTTCTTTCACAGCAAAAAAATTGGAAATTTAAGTTTTCTTAAACAAAATATTCAAAACACAAAATTGTCAACGATTTCTTGATGCGATAAATTTCTGCATTAGCACATACCGGATATATATAACAAGGGAACGAGAAATAGTACGTATAAAAGGTTACGGTCGAAATCCTGATACCCCCACCTAAATGCACACACACAGTTAACTTTCTTCTCTTTAAGTTTTAAGCGAATCGTATCAATATTACGATCAGATTTAAATTTCATTAAAATCCAACATTTAACATTCAAAAAAAAATAATTGATTTTATAAAATATTTACAAAACACTTTTTTCATTTTCTTGTTTTTTTTTTTACCTTTTGCTAAACACAGCAGATGGGAAAAGTTAGTTAAATATTCAATGCTTATATATAAAGGTTACCAATTCAATAACTTAATCAATATACTCACTTATATAGAGTATGAAAATATTTAGTTTCAAAAATATATTTTCAAACATCATTACATTCATATAACGCAAAAATTATTTCGACTTTTCCTTCTCTGTCACTTATAATTTAAAAATTTTTAATGATTTCCTAGATTTGTTTATTTCAATAAAAAAAAGAAAAAAAAAACATGAAGAAAAATTCAAATATTTATGTTTAATTAATTATTAAATAAATATGAATTAAAATACTTCCCCGGTTATCCCTCAAGAGTTGACATAAGCGCTTTTCATTTTTTATTTCTATTTTTTTTTTTCTTTCTTTTTTTTTATTCCGAACAAATTACACTTAAAATATAAAAGCCTATAAATTCTTAGTCAATCTGATGATGATAATTAAGAGTATCCGCTTACCTAACGATCTGTCCCTTCGTCTCTCGGTCCATCTATATTTGCCTATTTGTTTCCCTTCGAGTTTTTCTAATTATAAAGATTAAGAAATTTTCTACACATTTTTATTAGTATAACGAAAAAATGTTGCTACGTAACGTAACTATACGTTATGAATAGGTCAACAATCAATACATTTACAATCACGCTCTTCAGACAATGAAAACTTTGTAAAACTTTACTTTTACCCCAAAAGTTAACTCAAGAACAAGAACTGACACTACAAATAGAGATATTCTCGTAGAGCCTGCATCCAGCCAGGCACAGAAAGTAAACATTTATTGCGCATTCAAGCCAATATTATTTATAACTGTTAGTTAAATATTTGAAAGCCGATAAAGATATTTAAATAAATTAAATACAACTATAGATAGTCGCGAATCTCATACAAGAAGTCATTTTGATGTGAAATATAGTTTTTTAATTAAAAATTGTAAAGTTTTTATTAATTCTTAAATTATACAACATATGGTTATGCACGGAATAGCATATCGAATAAATGGCTTTGGCACATTGAGCCTCGGCCAGCGCTATGCTTTATTGAACAATGGTCCTGGAGAGCTTGACGATCCATATGCAACAAAATGATTATACATGAGCTTGGTGTACCTCGGTCGTATGGTCTGCTTCCTATTGACGTTACATTGACTCAATAGAATCACTGCAAAAGCAATTTTTGCTCTTCGACCTTAGAAAATTGTAATGGGATCCGCTATTGTCTTCCTCTAATCGTCTTATAAAAACATATTGCGTTTTTTTTTTTTTGGCCTTACTTCCACGTAAGGGTAAACATAGGTTTATCCTACTTATTTTATTCTTAGTTGGGTTAACAAATGTTGCTATTGACTTCCCCACCTTCAACTGGTCCTAACCGTCTTTCTACAAGTTTTATTTTCATAAACTCAGTCAGTATAGATATAATTATGAGCTTTTCCTATGCAAAACTCTAAATGATATCTACTTCTAACTTTATCTCAATATCGGATCCCTTAAATACTATCAAATTAACTCAGCTTAGCTTATTCGGGTTTTGTCTACGTTGTGTCTAAATTAATTTTTAACCTTTAAAGCTTCGCATGACTCGTAATTCAACTAATTATGTGCAATATCGTCGGTTGCTTCTAGCTTCGATCTACACCAGCTGGGGGTGTACGGCTTTGCTTTTTCTTTTTTTTTTACTGCATTTCATTAAAGGTGCGTAAGCGTGTCAGTTAGCTTATCAAAATAGTTTAACAGTTTTAATAACACAGTTCAAAAACAGAACGGATAACTAAATGTCCAGACTTTGAAAATTTTATTTGACTCGACAAACGTCAACATATTAAACATCATAAATTTGTGGAATTGATATAAGCCGTACTCGTACGCAGTCAACCGATAACAGCATAACGTTGCATCAGATCTTCTTATCGGAGATATTTTCTTGTTATTTGTATATATAGATTTACTCATTTGATATTTGTAGGTGTGTAGGTTTTAGGCATTTATTAAAAAAGGATCAAATAGGTGATCCAATGCATTAAAG
The DNA here is from genome assembly GCA_001077435.1 of Glossina morsitans morsitans. Taxonomy (NCBI): domain Eukaryota; kingdom Metazoa; phylum Arthropoda; class Insecta; order Diptera; family Glossinidae; genus Glossina; species Glossina morsitans. Next base: position 23,557 of record CCAG010023330.1, read on the forward strand.
GCAAGCGAGCGCGAATCAAGCAAATCTATGCCGAATGCAAATGTTTGTAAATTTAATATATAAAAACATGGTTCACGGAATTCCGTCCTGCTTATCTTTGATTAGGAATCATTTCAAATGTAATAATAGCGAGACAATTTTAAATAATTACTTCATACAAAATATGTTGCTTCACCATTTTTTTATAATGAATTTTTTTGTAATTTTCAAATGTTCAAATATCAATCTTATGTTTTCTTTGACACCACGTCCGTGTCTAACTATTTATCTGCCTACGTATTGGCTTGCTAACTTGTCAGTTCACCTCCTCAAGGTCTACTATGTAAGTTTAACGAATATTCAGAAACGAAATAAAATTATTATCAACGAACGTTTTTAACTGCTTTAAAATCTTTTGTATTAAGCTTATATAATAATGTTCGATGGTTGCAAGCGCTATACGGTGTCAGAAGGTCTATCCTTAAGATAATCTATCTTTTCGATTATACGCTCTTTGGTATCTTTGGTATATGCTAAGCAAGAACTAAGTAGATGTACGCAGATTATTCTACTGAGACGTTGAAATGCCGTGTTAAGCAACTTAACTGTGTTTGGTAATTGCACTTCAAGTAGCTTCAGTAGCTTCCGTAATAAAAATTGACAGCTCAATAACCATTGCGAAAAAATAATTGCTTGGAAATCAGTGCAGACAGAAATCGATCAATTTAGCTTTAAGAGAGCGGTCAAAAGGCGATTACATTTCGTAGCATTAAGCGTGTTTATATATTTACATACATACATAGAAGAAGAAGAGAAAACTAGATGGTTAGAGGAGGATAGCAAAAGTATCCGGTGATTAGAAAGCGTTATCCACGACAATATTGCCTTGCGGTGACAACAACGCGCCGTGAAAACAACTCGAAAGGCAGGACGAGTAATGTACATCCCAAACCTAAGTGCTGATGAGTGGGATGTCTAAAGGGCATGGACGAGTACAATTTTTTTTTATAACTTAAACTATAGATTCATTATACATACACATCCACATACAGCAAATGTGACATACAAGAGAATAAGTGACAAATGCACAGCGCATTGTTCTTCTTTCGGCGGCGAAATATGTTGTTCATATTTCCAAAGATCGACGAAATACAGTTTCCTGAAGGAAAGTTTCTTGCATAAAGCTAGAGGGAAACAACTACCCAACCAGTAATATAGGATTATATAGGATTAATATATAGAATAAGGGCACTTCCCGGGTCCGATGTGATTTATCAGTCATTCTGTAGTTACTTGTTAATGATGCGACGTCACTGTGTCATAAAAAGAAAAACATACACGTCCACGTACATACATATAAAGATACGGACGTACATATTTTATTTACATACATCTGAATATATAGATATATATATGAATATATATTTTTTCTTTTTCAATCGCCATAAATTAATTTACTTGGTAGAATATTGAAATGATAAAAATCAATACAGATAAAGAGATGAGAGTATACGGTGGCTTACTATCGACAATATCGAAAGTTATCCAAAAAACAATTTTTAACTCATTAAAAATAGATTAAGAATTCTTTCTTGTTTTTAGTGAAATTAAACATCAACATAAAATATAAATAAAAATTGAGTTAAGACGAATCTGAATTAACCTTTGTTGTTGTAGTTTGATTGAATATTACGTATGCGAAGAATTTCTAATATTTTTATTCTTCAAGGAAAAGTACCCACGTTCCTTTCTCTCTCTCTATCTATCTATCTATCTATCTATCTATCCATCTATCTACACTTCATTTACTTTGCTCAACTCCATGTTACATACGACATTCTACTGCTTATTTGTGAGGATTGTTATCGTAAGGAAAAGAGAAATATAATCAAATTGTGATTTAATAAATATTCCATAGAAAAACTATACTATTATTAATAAAAATTTTATTCGTCTAATAAAAAACTTTTGCACAAGTTTATATGTAAATAATAATGTACAAGTATACATATGCATGCATATACGACTTCATGTTAACCACGTGGTTTGTTGAGGTTTTTCAATTTAATTTTATTTGTACGTTCAATTTTATTATATATATATATATAAAACTGAAATCTCATGGTGAACCATAAGTACATATCGTTGAATGACGTTATAGCTGTTGCTGTATTTATATGTCTCTATAGTATATATGCGCTTTGTTATGATAGGCATTCCGATAATTGACAACTAAGTGCTTGTTTATTGCTTAACATCTTTAAATATTTAAACCTTTAAGTATATAAATAAGTTGCTCACGATTCCGATCATTTTTACTATGAAAATTGTAAAAAGAATAAACCATCATTCCAGAATGTTAATATCTTATTATATACGAATATACGAATATACGAATATATGAATTAAGTAAATAATGAATCATTTCAATCAGTTCATCTATACATATCCTTATACGATAATAAGTGTACTTTTGCCCTTCCTTTGCATTACGGCGGTTTCCAAGTGTATTCGTGTGAACATATTACGTCATATGTGTTACATACACATATAGATATATGTATATATATAAATGAAATACCTATGAGTGTATATGAATGTTTTTGTAAGTGATGTGATGGTCGTATTTGCTCTACTCTCGTTCCAAGTATTATTGTTATATAAAAATTTACCATTTAAACTTCAAGAAATACACATTTCAAAAGTATTTAACAAAAGTTTAATATATTTTCTTAAAACGCATGTTCCACTTCCGAAACATTGGTTACCCTAACACAAAAATGTACGATCATTATAATCGCGTCGATAAGTGAACACTTAATCATCTTAAGCAAATGTTCGTGTTGAGCTTTTTTTGATTTGAGCACTTTTTCATGTGCTCGTAATATGCAGAAACGCTGAAGCTAGGTAAAGTATTGCAACAGCGCCTAAGTCGCTAAAAAGTCGTTGGTACTAATCGAAATATATTGATAGTTTGTGACATTCTAAGAATAACGCCTTTCAAGGGATAGGTAAATGCTTTACGAGAATTATTCAGGCCGACGTCTCCAATCCCCATCCCCGTGTCAATAATATAGAAAAGTATAGGAAACAGGGAGTTACGCGAGAGAGTGTTCGCGCCTAAAGGCGTGCAAGGTAGTGCAAGAACTAAAATAAAAGCTAACGCAAGAGAATTGATGGCAATCGCAATGCATCAACAACATGAGGTCTTAAAGAAAGTTGAATGGACTTGCGACTTATTCGGGTGACTAAATCGTCTAATGCAAAACAAAATTTGATTGTATGCGTCCTCGTAGTGAAAAGTCTTGAGGAAGTCGTAGGCATATTATTCAAAACTTGCAGCTTTGACTGTTTTTTTTTAAACCGAACTTTCATGGTTGGCACGCCCAAGAAATTTTTCAAATATTAACCAATTGTTTACAAACATTTTGTTTATGGAATTGTCTTTCATATCATTTCGCTTACGAAGCCTTTTCTGCATACGTCGAATACATCTCTTACGGGTGAACACAACGCGTTATGTGGTCGCCGTTTATTTTACTTACAAACTTAACGTTTGTTTTTTGCACACATTGTTGTATCTTATCAATCAGTCCGCTAATCTAAATAATTTCTCACATATTTGCTCATTATTAAATAAATAGTTTATTTTTTTTTTTAATATTTTTTTTGTATAAGCCATTAATGACTTAAGTGAAGTGAAATTTGAGTGCGATTGTTAGTTATCTGGCGTTATTGGATAGAAAAATAACAACCTGATAAGTGACGCCATCAAGTACACATTGTAATAGTAGTGCCAAGGTGATGAGCTAAATAGCCAAGAAACGGAAATACATTTAATTAAAGTTTCAAAAAAAAAAAAAAAAAAAAAAAAAAAAGCGAAACCAAGAAAACTAAACAACAATATAAAGTCTTACCCGACATTCGTATATGATTACATTAGAAATTGTATTGCAACAGAGGAAGAGGCAAAGCAAGCTTAAGGAAATATATTTCACTTCAAAATTGACACATTTGATTATAAAACACATAATCTGACTTATCTCACACGTAATCGCGTAATTTTAGTTTTTTGATTTGCTCTGTTTTTTTTTTTTTTTTTTGTTTTTTCTTAGAACTTTGTACAATCGTTGATCATAAAAGATTTCCGCTCATCAACACAATATGACATTTAATGTAAACGTATTAACAAAACAAGACGTAGCAGCTACAATCGTATTCGACTTAAATCTCGAATCTTGAATACCCACCCAATAAACAATATTTATTATTTCATTTATTCAAAATTTTTCAATTAATGACGAGATATACATACATACATGCATGTCGAAGGTATGAGTAAAGTCTGCTCAGCAGCGATCGGCTTCTTTGTGCCTATAGGAAAAGCATAAGTTTTGCCTTCGAAAGCAGTTTGCCTAGTCGGTCGGCCATCTTAAATTCGAATTTCGTTAGTTATCTGTAATGTTAAAACGACTTCCTTCTAACCACCTTTCTTCTCCTTTACTGCCATTTTCATTGTTTCAACTTTCTTTACAACTGAAATAAAGTATAGCAACAGAGATGGCCATAAACTTGCGAAGACTACTTTTCTTTTCTCAAAAGTTTTTGTGCGAATTAGAGTTAAAGAGACCGTTCTTTACCATTCTTAACACTCAGAAGCGGAGAACTTCTTTTTTTTCTTTTTTTTTTAATAGCATGTAATATTATTATTAATTTTTTAATGAGAGAAATGAATTGTAAGACTAAAGTCTTCAAACACTAGCATCGCTGAGGCTATCGGTTTTACTGAAAACTCTACCGCACCTAACATTGAGATGTTAGTGGAGACCCTTTCCCTAGCCGGTCTCTCAATCGATTAAATAGCATTTAAAGAAATATTTTCTAAAATTTTCATTGAAAAATTTGCGAAATTGCAGCTGTTGTGGCGCGGCATTTACAGACGAGAGACAATGAAAGCACATATTAAAGATAGTTGTAACAAAAAAAAAATCTATAATAAAATTTATCTTTTTTGACTTAACCAATAGAGGGATATAATCAATTTGTGAATTGATTGGAAACCAAAGAAGTTTCATTTGATGGCTATGCAAGAACCCGTAGTAATAAATAGGAACATTACATGTTTTGACAATCTTTTATGCTGCAATCTAATGAAGTCGATCAACAGATCGAAATCATGATATAAATGATAAACAAAAATATACATATATAAAGAGTTATTTTATATGCCGACCTTTGCTTATTTTCAACAAAAATTTCATTTTCTTTCAAGTTTTCAAAAACTTACTTCTATATACCGTTATATACTATACTCTGCTATTATAATCAAAATGCTTGGTCATCTGCTTAAGATTAGAGCGCAACTATGTCATGTTTTTTTTTTTTTTTTTTTAATCTCCAAATTTATGATTACACGCCAGAATACGAAAAACGCACTAAAAGATGACTAAACCGATTTCATCGTTGTTTGGCACAAACATGTGACGCCTCAGTGATTGCGCTGAGAAAAATGTCAACACTAACACCAATTGGTTAATAAATTGTTCGTTCGAGGGATGAGCACCTTGTAAACCCTATGTCTGTACGGCTTTTCCGATATATATTTTCTCTAATGGAATTTTCATTTTGCACGATTAGCATGCCAATGTGAGTTTTGATGCATTTTCGCCATTTCAAAAATGAAAAATTTAAATGATTTCAATATTTATTATATATGTATATCTATATATATATATATATATATATTTTTTTTTTTTTTCATATTTAATGTGTAATTATAAACTTAGTAAAGATTACAGACTTTAACGAACATTGTCGCGTAAAATGATACGACAAATTTCAACTGTCACAGGATGTAAGACAAACATGAGCGGAAAACTAATTTGTTATAAAGTCTATCAAAACTTCGTTAAAAAATTAGGTTAAAAATAAATAAACATGCCATCGAATGTTGAAATGAAACTATTTCGTAGAAATGGCACTGATCATCTTGCTAAGCAAAGCAATCTGGACTTTTTTTTTTTAGAAAACTCAAAATAACTTTTATGTGGATGCCCCATCAACGATAAGCAATATAAGAACTTTTTTTTTTTTTTTTGTAACTTTGATTAATCTTTGCAATAATGACTAATAATCAGAGAATCAAGATGAGTTGGAGATGGAAAAGGACCAAAACAAATCAATTTGCAGACAAG
>CCAG010023331.1:0-11137 GCA_001077435.1 Glossina morsitans morsitans
TGTTTTTCTTTTCCTTCCTCTCTGTCGTCTTAATACAAATCATTATTGTGTGACCCTAATGAGACGTATTTCGATGAAGCTTGTCAAGCGTGTGAAGCTTGCAAGAATGAATGAAAGCCTATTTAAATTTTATTAAAAATTTTTTTTTTGTTTAATAAAATCAGGCAACTATATAGCGAGTAATGAATGAAAGGAAAATTTCCAAAAAATTTCTGCAAACATTCATTTATGTGCATGTGTATGTAAATAAGTGTAAACTAACATGTGTGCTATAAAACTTTACATTAACTCAACAGGCAGAAGCATGCTATACGATTGTGAGATTGCGGCTAGGCGAAAGGAGAAAGTGGGCAGAAGGGGCTTAACTAAGCAGAGCAGTTGTTGAAGATATGTGTGAGTTGACAAGTTGACCGGTAAATTAATGTGAATCTGATTAAATTTACTCAACAATGCAATTACAAATTGTGATAAACATTCATAAATATTTGTAAGTGAATGTGTCTGTGTGTGTGTATGTGTGTATGTACATATATATATATATATATGTAGTTTATATGAAAATTGTGTCCAATCAACATAAATACATATCCACAAGCAGAATATCACAATAACGACAAACCATACACGAAGCATTAAATCTATACAACCGGCCGGTCGGTCGGTCGGTCGGTCGGGTATACGAATGCGAATTGTTTACTTACACACACTTAAGTCTAGTAAAGATTATGCCTACTTTAGGCTTATTTACGCTATAAGTATCTGTCTGCCCACTACCGACTTTTTATTTATGTAGGAAGTGTAGGGTTTGCATTAACTTTTTTCACCCTCCCTCTGTCCGCCCACCATAAACAGTAACAACAACATCAACGTAGTCGGCAACATTGTTATTGAAACTGTTTGTTAGTTTGTTTGTTTGTTTTGTTCGAGCAACTTCTTCTGTCTTTCGCTTTCGTATACATACTTGTTTCGTTTTGATTTCGCATTTCTCCGAGAGAGATTCGAGACTATATAAGCGAAGCGTTAGGCTTAATTGCCATCAGTAAAATACGATTCAAACCAACGCGTACATTAGAAAATCTCGTTAAAAAAAAATCGTCTCATCTCATTATATTGTCATTTTTAGTGAAATAAATTAAAATATAATTTTAAATTTTTATACAAAAAATGAAGACTACCGCCGTTATATTGTTGGCTCTTTTCGCTTTGGTAAGTGAAATGAAAGGGGGCAAATATAACGCACATAACAAAATGATAGGAAGAAATTCTAAGGATCATTTTGAGTCAATTCTCCCTTTTGTCCTTCCGTAGGTATCTGCCGATTACAAATTGCGCAATCAAGAGGATTTAAATAAGGCGCGTAAAGAATGCATGGAAGCGAAGAAAGTCACACCCGAGCTGGTAGAGAAATACAAAAAATTTGATTTCCCCGATGACGAGATCACGCGCTGTTACATTGAATGCATTTTCGATAAATTCCAACTTTTCGATTCACAAACGGGTTTCAAAAACGATAATCTAATCGCTCAACTGGGTCAATCCAAAGATAATAAGGATGAAGTTAAAGCCGATATTGAAAAATGCGCAGACAAGAATACAGAAAAATCAGATTCATGTACTTGGGCGTTCCGCGGCTTCAAATGTTTCATTAGCAAGAATTTACCTTTGGTGATGGAAAGTTTGAAAAAGAACTAAAATGCTTGCTAACGATGAAAACAATGATGTTGATGATGATGATGATGATAATGATGATAATGATAATGATGATGATGTTTAAAGTCTGAGGAGAAAATATTTGCACTGAAAGTCTCTCGCCTATCTATTAAATCACGTTTAGGGATAATATGTACATGTATGCGTTAAAGAAAGAACAAACTACGATACGAATTAATAGTTGAATCATCTAATTTGAACGTCCTTCAATCGTCAATTTTCTCATTTCACTTTACTTTAGATTTTGTATTTAATTTGATGTTAACAATTAAATCTGTTGACCTGATTAATTAATTATTAATAATAATTATACAAAAAAAAAAAGAATAATAATTAATTAATACACACAGCATTAAAAACAACATTCAAGTCTTTTCAATTCATTCGTCATTTCACAATCATTTCATCGGAACGAAGGCATGGCATGACTGACTATTCCGCTTTAATAGAAAACAGAAAAGAAATAAATTCTGGCAAATTACTAATCGGTCGTCAGGGGAGCTGTTTATCCGCCCGAACTTGAAAATCATCAATAAATTATCAATTCATTTGGATACTCGGTAATTCGCGCATTTGACAAAACTAATTTTTACAGTTCTCTATGGTCCAACTCGAATAATAATGATCGGAAAAGTGTTCATTGTATGACTGAAATCTATTGCTGTACTAGAGGCCTCGTCTTAATATATTATAACAATTATAGAATCCGTTCCCTTGAAACCAAGTAAATCAGTTCCCTATCATTTCTTATCTTATCTTCCTTTATATCCTCAATTGCAAGAAGTTACGAATACCCAAAATTTAAATCAACTATTTGAGACGGGCTGAGAAAAGGGTCTTTTTTGCTTCTCCAAGACTACGTCCAGTTTTACAATACGCGACTTGTTTGATTTTTCCGGCAACTCCCCTACAATCATTAAATCGAAAGTGCCCTCTAAGCCTTCTACCTTTTAAAATTGGTTGCTGATACTTCAAAGAACCTGATAAGATTTGTCGCTCGTCATTTAGTGAGAGCACACCGAGGATCCATTTTCACACGGCATCGCCCCTTTTATTTTGATTCGTAGTGTCTCTTTGGTATGCTGAATTCCATCAGCACAACAGATTTGAAGCCAAATGCATTCAGTAAATGAAAAGATCAAATGATGTTTTAATATACTGTGACCAAAAAGTAATGCCAACATTCACGTTATTATTATTATTATTATTGCTCTTAATATAGCAAGAGAAACAAATTCCAAGACATGAAGCATTGGCATATAAGGCTTTCTATCGGTTTTATTGAAAACTCCAACGCACTTGAGATTTGAATGCACGACCAATCGAGGTCTTTTGCCTCCTCGGCCACTCAGATGGCTAATAATATTCACGTTGAATTGCTTATATCGAATATAAGACTTCTACATGGTAGCATTGTGACAAACATTGGTCATTGAATGTAGGACATTTTTGAGCAAACAAGCTGCAGTAAATTTTGTTTGCTAAATGAAATGGAACGAGATTTGGATCTACGCATATGACCCGGAAACAACCCATCAATCCACCGAATATAGTGCAAACTGCGAACCAAGACCGAAAAAACCGCGCCAAACCGCACTCAAAAACTCAGATAATGTTAATAGGTTTCTTCAATTATCGTGATGTTGTGCAATGTGAATTCCTCGCGCCGGCCGAAACTGTTAACAAGGAATATTACTTGAGTTTGGCATAATAAATAGATCTAAAGAAGCAGATAAAATTAAATTGGTCTTCCTTTTTGGACGCAGTAATGTCAAAGTACATTACAGTTGTTAATGTTTATATATTTTATGTATATATCCCCAAGACTTTACATATTGACATTTATTTCCGTTTTTATAGAGAAGGAATTTTGTGTTTTGTGGTTCTCACAAGAAAAATGACCTCTATATATGCATATTGTAGGATCAAACCAGCTGCTAAAGCCGTATGTCTGCCGACGTCAATTGAACAAATTGAACAAAGGGAAAGGAATAACGGTTAAGAGACGCAAAATCATCCACTTGTATGGTAATCATACGTTGCAAGGGTTGTTGAGGATACGTTGTCGCAGCTCGAATGGAAAGTTCTGCCGCTCCCAGCTTACTCACCAGCCACAGCGCCTTCTGATTACCGCTTGTCCAGATCAATATAGCATGGCTTGGCTGGCACGCTGTTTCGAAATGCTATAGAAATGCAGAAATAGGTCGATGATGGAATCGCTGGCAAACTAATATCGTTCTTTCGTTACGATATCGATGTGTTGCCAGAAACTTATAGAAAAGTTGTACAAAACGATGCTAAATATTTTGGCTAATATATGTTGCAGCAATTTTGCTCAATAAATAGTGTTTAAGTGAAAAATGATAGAAATTTAGAAATACACGCAAGTATCTAATAAAACAAATTTGGTTTTTTTTTGTCTCGTTACTTATAAACCGCGGATACAAGGATAAAAATTAACATTTATATCCTATGGTTGGTTCCGCAACACATGCAGAAAATGGGGAAAAACGACTAAGTCGCTTGCAGCGTCCAGAAAGAAACTACAGAGACCATACCAGGCCTACATGTTATTGATCGGCATTAAGCGGTGGCGGGTGTAAAAGATTCTGTCGCGGGCGAATATAATTTTCTTATATGTTTTTTTATTAATTCCAAATTTCGATCAGTTACACTACGTTCCGCAGAACATCTTGAGAGCAAGATATCTCGAGAGAATGGTTGTTGCGTTACTACTTTTCAATATTTTTCCAAAACAATTTTTTTTTTTATTCAATACTTAAATATACGCTTAATATTACTATTATTACTATAATTAACTTGGCCAGAGAAATAAATTCGAAGACTATGGTCTTAAAGCACTAGCATCTAAGGCTATCGGCTTTATATTAATATTCTGCTCCCTTTCCTTCAATACCAAAAGAAAAAATTTCCGAAACTTATTTTTTAGGCTATTGCCGTAATATTACCCTTTAATCTACAACACGATAATGGATTATACGATATTCAAGATCGTATCGTAGTTCGAGAGCATAGAGCATTAGCTAAGCTTCCCCTTATCGATATATGGTGCTTTGATAATTGTGAGGATTTTAACAGCATGTTTTTGTTGTTTTTGTTAAACGATCCGCGACGATACTTTCTAGATGTAGCATCGACAAAAAATCCAAAATTTCTCTTATATATTTACTATATTGTAAATTTCGTAGTAGTTCTCCAATTATTTAAAAAATGTATTTTATCTGGGAGGTTATACAAACTGTCCAAATTCAAATCATTTGGAAATTCAAAATTGACAAGTGTGTGGCGGACTCACTTATTATAATAAACTAGGTTTCTGCGAACGTGGTTTATGCAGAAAAAAGAATGATATGATATGAATCCGAATCATAATTCAAACTCCGACAGAGAACGTTAATGGAAAATGCTTCACTTCACTAATCACTTTAAACTGGAAATCTCTCCAGAAAATTTTCCAAACCTTTACTTTCACTTCTTAAATGTTTGTTACGTTCCCTTCTTGTTTTATCCAACTCTTCTAGATATATATACCAGTGACGGCAGTTGTTAGGCAATTGATTCAATATACAGTATCGTTCCTTGAAGTTATACTGATCAGTTATTTGGGGATTCGATAAATTTACGCACTCTTCGCTTGTTGTCCTCATGGTGAAATGGATCGATGGATGTAATTGACAATTTCCTTTTGCTACCGATAGCGACTGATTCATGTTTTGTGATGATATGATTTTGAAATTGTCGTGGAATCATATTAACGACGTAAGCAGGATAATAAATCAAATTAACGTTTTTATTTCCGAACGGTTCATAAAAGTTTTACAAATACTTGGATATTTCCAAAAACGATTTTTACGATCCAAGCATGGTTGAAACTTTAGCCTGTGTGCTTTTATGCCGTTCACCACCTGTGCTACAGGTTATATTAAGTTAGTGCGGACGTATGCAACACGCAGAAGGGCTTAAGGTACACCAACCTTTTATTATACCGATCGATTCAGAATCATAATCCGAACCGATCTGAACCTTTCTGTCCGTCTGTCTGTGTAAATTTGTGTACAGCGGGGCGTTTTGGCCCAAGGACGAACGCTAATGAAAATATTTTCGGCCACTCCCTATATAACGCCCTATTCTGAAAAGTCGTTATATGGAAAAAAAATTGTAATTTTCGAAATTTCTCAACAAAAGTGGCTAAGTAGTAGTATTTGGGCATTCTAAATTGGTATGGAAACTTTGGACCGGCTGGGGCAATTTTTAAAACCCTTCATATAACGAACACTGAAGCTTACACGACAAAAAGGTATAATTTTCAATGCTTCGCGATGAAATTTATATCATAATAGTAATTTAACATAAAAAAATTATTTGTACCAAATTTGCACCTTCTTCGGATCCTTCCATCCTTAGGATCCCATCATAAAAAGGACTTTCACGTAATTGATCCTCTGTAGAGCGGAAAAGTCTAAGTTTTAATGTGTGGAGATGGAAATTGTCTCATAATATTAGGGCAATTTCATACAAAAATGAACTCTACAAAAACTAAACCGAGTACTCCTATTTTTGGAGCCTGTCCTATGCAAGGATTAAACTTGCACTACATCAGGTTGTGTTTCTGGCCGGCCCGTTTCCCCATAAATAAGCACATGAAAAATGTAGGATATTTTACGGTCGGCCTTGCCTGACCATAACTTTCTTACTTGTTGCAGGTAAGCTGCCTTTTTGGGTTTTTCCAAGTTATCTTTACCTTTTTGATAATTAAATATTTTTCTTGGAAAATTTCAGGAAAAAGGAAATTTTTGGCATTAAACAAATTTTGCGCTAATATCCATTAAATTAATTTTACCAGATTGCCAAATAAATCTATAGTAAGAAACCCTAATGTTTACTACACGAAGGTACGACGTACTTTCATTCATTCATTATATATACGCTACAACACTTTCGGTAAAAGGTATATTAAGGACAAGCGGACGTATGCAACGCCCGTTCGCCTGATCGATTTACGAACACTTTCTGAATCGATCTAAGCTAGTCTGTCTATCTGTTCATGTATTTTTGTGTTCAACCTAAAACTCGCAATTTTTCAGATATTTTGATGGAATTTCGTACACTGACGTTTTTTCGCCCAAAGACGAACGCTATTGAAAATGGTTCGGAGCGGACCACTTTTTCGACCGCTCTCTCTAAAAATATGCTAATTTTCAAAAATTCGCGACAAAAATCGCTAAGTAATAGTATTTAGTCCTTCTAAATTAATACGAAAAACTGAGATCGAAGGGGGCAATTTTTCAAATCCCTTACCATATAATCCTTCCTACAGAAAGTAAATCTTTATATGGTAAAAAGGTCTAATTTTCAGTATTTCTTGATGAAGTTCGCAAAAGTAATTTGATATCAAAATTATCTTTACCGAGTTTTTGGACTTTATCCCATATAAGAATTCGAACGAAAAATAAGCCTTTATGAGGCACAAATGTTCAATTCGATATATTTTATGATATAGGTTTATAGGAGTAATTTCATATAAAACTTGAATATATCAAATTTCGATAATGAAGATCTTGTATTTGAACGTCAGCGCATACAAAAATTGGTACGAAAGATTACATCTTATGTGGCAAAAAGGCCTAATTTCTAAGACTTCAGGATGCAAATGAGTCCATAGTAATAATGTAGAATTAAAATTAACCGTAGCGAACTTGGACCTAAACGGTCTGTACTTTAGACCCTACTGTGCACAGTAACGTGCAGTGAAAAGCAAGACCTTTTAAGGCGGCAAAGTCTACATTGTAGTTGTTATGGCGAAAACAAGTGGAAAATAACAAAATCTTTAACAAGCAAATTTAGTTTGCCCCGGTAGCTGATGTATTGACTATCGCCAAAATTATGTCTGTACATAAAAGTAATGTATAATTTATGCTGTATTGGTGTATTATCATGAAAGTGAATGAATGGCTATATTACATGAAATGATGTAGAATATCTATTAGTCGGCCTTGCCCGACCATAGTGCTCTCTTGTCTCTTTTATTTTTTGGTTTAATCATTTAGTTCACATCGGAGGCAATTAATTGAAACATACCTAATGAGTGCAGCAATGTTTTTAACTTTTCTTTGACAGTTTTCGCAGTAGTTGGACGAACCCACCCTCACACTAGAAAATGGCGTTATCATGCTTCTTGATATATTTTACGGTCGTTTTCATTTCAGTGCTCTGCTTGATGTCACCACTTCTCTGCTGACGCCTTTCTCCTGGATGTTTTATCGGTTCTTTCTCTGGCGCTGCTTATAATATAATACTTTGCTCATGGATGAGTCTACCAAAGGTAGGTTTCCAAACATAGCGTACACATTTCTTAATACCAATTTTGATCTAGCGGAAGTTTTTTTTCGGATTAAATAAAAAAGGTTAATGCGCCTTACAAATGCTTCCGGAAAGTTTTATATTAGAACTTGTTTTATTTGTGGCTTAATAGATGCTATGAACCTTCTAGAATATGTGAGAAAAATTTCATTAGAACGAAAGAAATTGTTTCCTTGGACTTGTAAGTTTTAACAGATGTCTTCAGAGATAGTTTATATTCTCTTAAAAGCATTTCCAAACGAAAGTATAGTACCATAGCTTCACCGACGCGATCGTTGATACCGATTCAAAAAGTATCAACATTTATAAAATAATCATGAGAGGCAGGTCTGTCACAAGTCTCTTACATGGATGTGTGGTTGAGGGTGACTGGAAAGTCTGCCAAAAAATTGAAAGCGTGTGATCAAGATTTTCAAGCCAATTACGTATTCAGCTATGAGCACGCAGAATAAAATGTGCAAATTTGTTTCTGATAGATGCAGCAAACAAGCACGTTCTAGCAAAAAATCTTCGTGATATTCTTTTCAGTCAAAATATCCAAAAGTCGAAGGGCATGATGCGGAAAATACAAGACAATACTTTTAAAAAAAGTTTACATATATTTCTCTCAAAATACGATTTCCCAAACACCATGCATCATAACTCGTGTGCAATTTCAATTCGGTTCACTCCAACTCCTCGCAATATCTAGATAAACACGTAGGAGTTACAATTTTCGAATACACTTTTTTTTTTTAAATCATGCATATGCGCTTAATAATCCCTTTCACTACCACTACTTTTGCAACCATGCCAAGCAATTTGTTAAGAAAGCGCTTACTTGGTCTAATACAGTGCTTTCCCGCTTACTGCTAGGCATTCGGTTTGATGTGGCTAAGACTGTGTGTGTGATATATACAACATGTACAACTTTTCACTTATAATACTCAAGAAAACAAAGAAATCAGAGGTTCTACATGCAACGACTTATCAAGAATACTTTTTATTTATGCTTAACATTGCTTGCTAATGTTCAACTTTCCTTAATTTTGACAACCGCGCTAAGAAGACGGAGGTGTACAGAACAGTCCTCGTCTTCGCGCTACGAAGCCTGATGATGACTTTCAACATACCGCTCAGCGCCCAACCTATCACGCATAGTAAATGTGATGCGGATCTGTCGGAAGTAGAAGCCAATCTCAAACTAGCGAAGGAGATTGGCTTAGACGTGAGAGCTGTCGTCTGTGACATAAATACCGCCAACAAGGAAGCTATAAGTATATTCGTTAATGGAGTTTACAACAGAAGGTGGGCGGACGACAGCGGTAGACGTATATTGCTAATATTGCTAATATACGACTACTTACACCTATTGAATGGATACAGAACAAAAATTGGAACCCTCAATTATAGCCCTCAATTCGACCAATTTATACAACGAAATTGTTGAAAAGAAACGCGCCCAGTGCTTTTGCGTTACAGATAATTGGAGAGCATACAAGAAATATTATTTCATGTTTTTAATTATATCCTACACCACTTATGGTACAGGGTATAGTAAGTTTGTGCGAACGTTAAGCCGTTAAGCCTAGAAAGGCTTAAAGGCTTTTATTATATCGACAAGCTTATCTGTCCGCCTGCATGCATTTTTGCCTTCAACTACACTGAAATGCATTGACCCCAGGACGAACGCTACCTATTTGTTTACTTGTACAGGAAATTCAATTAAAATAAATTAACAACCGAACTCAATTGGCTCTTAGAAGTGAATCTTATACTAAGTTTATTAAAAGCTAATAAACATTATATAAGTCTATCAAAACAATTTTGCTTAATACTAATTTAACCTAACTTTTAACCTTAAGATCTCGTTATGATTCGAAAATTGATTGTTGTTTACTGTATCGGTCGTCAAGCTTTTGCATGTTTGCGATTTAGCCGTTCATTTGCAGTTTGGTTCTGTATTGGTTGTAGGTGTGTCTCTGTGCTAGTTGTGTACATGATTTTTTTTCTTCCTTTTTTACTTTCCTTTTTATTTATACATGAATTATTATTTAATGATATATACATACATATATTTTTTGCCCTTATTTCTCCTTATATACTTTGTAATAGTTTTTAATATATAAATTATTATTATTATTATTATTATGTAAATTTAGCCAGAGAATAAATTCTAAGACTAAAGTGTTAAAGCACTAGCATCTAAGGCTTTCGGCTTTTATTTGTTTATTAATATTATTATTATTATTAAAAACTCTACCGCACTTGAGATTTGAACCCACGACCATTGAATCGCTAGTCGAGTCTCTTGCCTACTCGGCCACTCAGGCGGATCAATATATAAATTAGTATAAGATTTACTTCTAAGAGTCAATTGAATTCGACTGTTAATTTGTTTTAGTTGAGTTTCATGTGTAAGTAAATCAATAGATAATAAAAAAGAAGTTTACCTATAAACAATAGTCAAAAGATGAATAGACAGATGTGTCGGTGTATTCTACGTCTGCACCTGACATAAAGTCTTAATCAGACGGGTTGCCTACAACCATCGGCAATCGAGTTAAGTTGATTGACGACCCCTCAGGGAGAAAGACAGTCCCCATTGAAGGGGGCCCCTCTACCCTGAAGTACCGCAATAGAAAATGGGTGTGGGCCAAATTCTCGCTTAGTGGTCTACGTCGAGGCCTCTCTAAGCACCTCTTCAATAGCTCCCCGCGAGACATTGGGGTAACCACAGCCACCACGAATACTCCCCGAAGGACTGTACCCAGCAGTCAGGCAAGAAGGCATTCTCCGGCATTCCGATGGGTTGTGTGCATCTTCCTGCCAGAGCAATCCTACTTTGGGCAACCTGACCCCCGTGGACACCCTTTAACTTCTTAGCATATCGTTCAAACCAGAACTTACACCAAGCTATAGAGCTTTGGGTGATCTCATACTGTACGCTTTTCGCTCTTGCCTTTGGACTCTCCACACGTCCCGGACGGCCAAGCCTAACTATCCTTCCTCAAGGAAAAATAATGCTTCCAAGGTTGTCGTCGCACAGCACACACACCTAGCTGTG
>CCAG010023332.1:0-33546 GCA_001077435.1 Glossina morsitans morsitans
TATTTTTATTAATATTATTATTATTATTATTATTATTATTATTATTATTATTATTAAAAACTCTACCGCACTTGAGATTTGAACGCACTCGGGCGGATGATTTGTGGTGTGTCACTACAGCTTATGTGAGCAAGTTCAATTTGACACATTAGAATGGCTTAACGGACCATCATGTCTGTAATGAAAGGAAGAGCAAATTTATGGATGATCCGAATCCTCAGATAAGCTGAGTGGCTAGTGGAGATCAAGTTTATCATTACAGTTGGAAGTAAGATTTTATTGAAGCAAATTACGATCAAAAAAACACAATAGCTGTAAGCGATGTTAAAGTGGGGACCATACAGCCAGAATTATCGCTATAACAGCGATTTACTTGTGGTAAGCTGAAGTCCTCCAATGCCATGATGATTTCAGCGGGTTTA
This sequence comes from Glossina morsitans morsitans, assembly GCA_001077435.1. Classification (NCBI taxonomy): domain Eukaryota; kingdom Metazoa; phylum Arthropoda; class Insecta; order Diptera; family Glossinidae; genus Glossina; species Glossina morsitans. Next base: position 423 of record CCAG010023332.1, read on the forward strand.
GACTTTTTGGCCAAGCCACAAATGAGGGCAGCATATGTTCTATAAATGTTCGATAAATAGAGAGAGGGGAATATAAAAGCTAGTTGCATATAATTATTTACTGGCAATTTTCGCTTGAATGGCAATAAATTCAACGTCCGGAGGAAATTCAAATGAATATGCAGCAGACGTGGCAATTTAAACCCCGCCACCAGTGCAGTCCAATAGATCCTTTCTGAAAACCTGGGGATAATTGCAAAAAAGTTCCGGCGCATGTAAATCAGGCTTGAATCAGATTTCAGTGTGGAAGCCAAAGCGAAAACTCCGTGCTCACTGAATTTAGGAAAGTAGGGCGAATTTTCGAGTTTATGCAAACGAAAGTAAATGAAAATCACTAGGTCTGAAGAAATATTTAGTTTTTTGAAGATGGAAGTAGTATTACGAGAACGACCCCTAGAAACGAATTCCTATATTAAAGATCCAAATGGCCACAATGGTTTATTTTACAAAATTTCCATGTTTTCAGTGCAACTAACACCTGAAAAGACGAGATAGCTAACACGCTTCAAATTGGCGGACGGAACTTTTGCAGCAAGACAACTTTTTATGATACTCCCATAGCGCTAGTTTGACACGAATATTGCCGTTCTGGGGGATACAGAGGCGTTCACAGGTAGAGAATGTTAAGTTGGAGAGAAAATAAGGGGGTGTGACTAGACTTGCTTGTGCGGCTTATCTAGCATAGTGACCAGCGGATACAACCCGAACAGCTAGAGGAAGGAGTGGATTTACAATTTTTGTTAATATTCTTTGGAAATGTAAGCAGATTAACCTACATTGCACCACTAGGAGCAGATACCCTTGCCACTTCAGCATAGCTAACACGAGGAGAGTTTCCAGGCTTATTTTAATATTCGTATTACCAGCTGAGTTTACGATAGAGGAAGCCCTAATGTTCTTTGTAGGCAAGGATGGAAGAACCATGTAGATCTATTTTCTGGATACCACCGCATATAAGGATGCTCAGCAAGTGTAAACCTTCACAATACAAAAAGGCTTTTAACAATAATTTAACAAAAAAAATTGAGTGGATCAAATTTGGGCCACACAGGTCTTTTTCTTGGACTCTACTACATATAAGATTTTTGACAAATAAAAAGCTCTTCAGAAAAAAGTACAATGTTTTATATTTTATGGTGACATCTAATGATCGGCATTGCCCGACAGTAATGTCCTTACTTATTTCTTTTAACATTTCATAAAAATAGATTCTGTTCTTAAGACTTTCTAAACAATAAGTCAAACTTGGAAATTGTACAAAATTTATTTATCGGTAATAATTTTATTCCATTGAAATCGATTAACTTACTTATATCGGCCACTTCATCAAAGAATGAGTTGATGCTAAACGCCGATAACAGATCGAGCAGTATATACTTACCCTAAATGGACACCACAAACTTACCCCAAACAGAGATTGAACGATATAAAACACGAAAAACAATATCTTGTTATAATTTTAATGTAATAATATATTATTTCTTATTATTTTATTCTCTTAGTTTTCTTTTTATTTTTCCTTTCTTTTATTTAATTATTTTTTCTGCAATATTTTAAATTAAACGTATTTTTTTCGAAATTCATTAATATTTTCTTTTTCTTTCTTCTCTTGTTCCAAGAATCTTTTTTGCCTTTTATCTTCATTTATGGTAAAATTCTTCTCTTTTTGTTCTTCTTTTTTGTGAGTTTTTATCTTCTGTTCTTGATTTTTTTTAAATTTTTTCTTTGCATCTTCTTTTTAGTTTTACTGTTTTTCTCTCCGCTTCTCTTTCTGTGTTGACCCTTTGTTAACTCTTTTTTAACAAATCATTTTTTTCCTGTTGGTCGACAACTTTTTTGTTGTTTTGATATCGGATGGTTTAAAATAAAAAGGTTTACAGTTTTTTTTTTTGGTGTACATTCAAAAAACATTATTGGCCACATTTGTGAAAATATTATTTCTCTAGTTGACAAAGAATCGTCCATTTCGTTATCTTCATTTTTTACTTTTTTTTTGTTTTTTTGGGAGGAAGGATGTTTTTTTGTTTTCTTTCTTTTCTCGCCGTGCTCTCGCTTTCTTTTTAATTCATTATTTTTTTCTTTTTTTGCTCACGAGTCTTCTTTTCTTTTTTCGAGTATTTCCTTTTCAAGCATATTCTTTTTTAGTGTTTCTCTTATTTATTTCTATATTTTTAAGATTTTTTTGGTTCTCTTTCTTTCTCTTTTCTAGTTTCTTAGAAGAATGGCAATCACATAATGTTTTTTGAACTGATTACATATATTGTAAAAAATAATCTGAAATCAAATTAAGTGAGTTTAAATGAAAGGTAATACGCACACATATTATAAACATAAAAATGAAAAATAAAGGCACTTGGTAACAGTGGCGTGCAAATCTTTATATGTTATACGTAAATATATTTATTTATTATAATACATACATAATTAATTCAGTTTCGCTATAATAATAAAAAAAAGGCGGCGTATATTTGAATTTTATATGTTTTAGGTCTAATATCGGTCAACAGCCCAAAAATTAATACTCTTTCCGTAATTGTTACTTATTAATAAGGAATGTTGAATGATTGGAAAATGCGTGAGAATCCGTAAATCATTCTGGATATGTCGAGTATTCAACTCCCTATACAAGTTTCGAATTAGTGTGACATTTAGAGTCGATTTAGTAATGTCTGTCCGCCACAATATCTGATATTGCTTGCGTTAGCAGTTCTTGTGCCATTTCTTAATAAAATTGCAAGAGCTTATTTAAGAGAAAGTTTTGGAATATTCTGTTTCTCAATCTGCTAATCAATAGACTCAACATATTTGCTTTTTTGTAGTAAAATATGCATTCCTTGCCGGATACGCCGTGGACGACCTTGAAAGGTTACAGGACCCAAAACGATACTTGGACAGACGATATCATCATTGGAAACAAATCAAAAGAAATACGGTCTAATAAAAGTGGTAAACATAACACATCATGAAACCGTGTTTTCAATACTGGCATAAGCCTCGTCAAGTTGAAATGTCGCAGCTTATGACCTTGTTTCCTAACTATCAGCTCAGTTTTATTAGTTATGGCTGGTAGCGTACCGCGACTACATTGAAGTTTAAAGTAAGACTGCTCTCTGGCGAACCCCTCCTCTTGCGAAAGACATGAATACACGCCGATCACTATTAATAGCTAGCCTGGCGGGGCTTTACGGTTCTCGTTATCGACCAAACTCGACCGTGGACTTTGTGTTAATAGTTCTCCTTAATGAGAATTGGGTAGATGGTAATCGATGGCGTGTGAGCATTTGCTCGGCATAGAATGCTAAATGTCATATTTTAGCTCGAAACCAAAATAGTTGTCGAGCTTGATGTTCAAAAGGCAAAGATTATTTAATTTTAGAAATTCCAAAACGTTGGAAACAATAATAAAATTAAATATGTAATTATCTTTTCGAATGCTTTTACCTGTTAGTGCCGTCAAGTTTGAAAAGCGATAAAGCGATAAATAAGTATGGAATTTGTGTGAGCGGCAAAAAGTGGAAATATAGGATTACTAGAGACTAAGAAAGCACTTTGGAAGCGTGCTCTTCAGCACTTGTTCGTATTCCTTGCATTCTCTTGTTATACACACACCGATGATATCACAAATATTTCATTGTGAATACAACGCACAAGAAGCAAAACTCGGCACGATAGCAATCGAATATTATTAACCCAAAATGCGATCGTATCGCACGACAGCTGGATAACGAGAACTGTAAACCTGGCTCCTAGTCAGATTATTATTTAATGCGACAGTAATATTTGCACTTACAATGCAATTCCCAAACTCTCGGAAATTAAAGTAGAAAGTGTAAACCTAGTATATTGCATAACTACATCGGTTGCATAGATCGCAGCTGTAAATGGTATTGATCTATCCGAAATAATTACAAACAAATTATTTGTTTTCGTCACATCTGTCGTCGACTAAAGCATCGGTTACGTGGCCTTTTTGAGACTGTCATTGAAAATGATGCTCTCTCATTACAAGAACTATTTCTGATAAAAGCTATCGAATATACAATAGACTAAATAGTCGACATGAACAACATGAAGCTGATAGACAATTCGACACTACCCTGAAAGATGCATAGAAACTTTGGGTAATCTGCTACACATTTGCCCATAATTCGGGTTTTACGCCGTTATAAACGCGAATGTATGCAAAATATTCTAATTTTGAAATGCAATTTTTTTAAATTTTCAATAGGATTTTATGGACTCGATGGTTTTTATATGTATGTTATAAACGGAATGACAGACTTATATATATTTTATTTCCTGGCGGCGGGAGTGAGACGCATTATATCCTACATCGTACGTAACACTTAAAGAGGATAGAATAGAATGAAAATCGCTTACAGAAGACGTACAATTTCTATTTTCTGTCAAAAGCCCATTCGAATATTTTTTGTTTGAACTTTCAAATGACTAAAAAAGGCCGTTATCGTACTTCTAAGTTATGGTCGACTTTAGGTGGTCGTTCAAATGAAAAAAGTCGTCAAAAATAAGTCGTCACTTCGATTTATACACAAAAGCAGCGATAACGGCTGTTCGATTAATTTTCAAATGGATCACATAAAAGATTTGAATTTTATAGTTTTCTTCAGCGTTGACTTTCTTAGCCTGAATTTACCGCATGAGGAGAATGCAAATGTCATTAAAAATTTAAATAACTTAGGAAAGGCTTTAGATTGCACCAATTTAAAAAGGTGCGAAAGATTAACGAATTATCTACGAATGTCCCGTTGCCTTCGTTCAAATGTCTAACAGTAAGAAATGATAATTCCCTTATATTTTTGAATTGATTGCCACATTTCTTTCCATCGTAATTATGTGGGGCTTTCATATCAAAACGTATCATCGTAAACCTTTGATGAGCTTGGCCTTATATATCCTCAGTTTCATATTTCAAAATTACTTGATGGAATCTTATTCTTTTAATTCATTCTCAGGGGGACCTTATGTCATAAATGAATTACAGTTCGTCCTTCAGGAGTATTTCAAGATGACACAATCTACAAAACTTCTTTAACCTTCCGCTTCTTCTCATATCAATATATAAGATTAATTTAAAAATATTGCAAAGTTTTTTGACTTAAATTTTTTGAAATAAACTACATTTTAAGAAAAGTCTCAAGCAAGTATGTTTCCAGATAAAACCTAAAAAAAAAAAAGCGAAATTGCTTCAAAAACACAAAAAGTAAGGAAACCGCATTGAGGCGAAACGTTCATACTTATTACCTGAGAGCGACACATAAAAATTGTAAATTTCACCGATTAAGGTGAGCTCACACTATGAAGACTTTATTGAACAGATTTTAGAAATGTTTGTAGTAAGTCTCGGGTAAATACTTGTGGTAGACTATGATTGAAAACTTGCTCATTGCTTGCATCATTAATTGCGGACATTAAATACTCCCGAATTTTGAAGTGTTTCTTGCCATTATTTGAAGCTACAAAGCTTTACAAGTATGTTCTTCATTATAGGCGCCTTTTTCTGATTTTCAAACTGGAGATATATTCATTAACTTGGAATATATGCAGTCGTAGTTAGTTTGAATATTTTATCTCAATTTTTAGTCATGGGATTTTTCACGATATATTGTCCTTTATTAATCAATTAAAAATCTAACGGCGAAAAAACTACAGAGTCTCTAACGAGTATTTTCAGCTATTCAACCGTGGAGAAAATCTAGCAGGCCCTAACCTTCGTTGGCGAGTATAGAAATGATGGGTTCGCTTCTACATGCAATTAACCAAAAAAAAAAATCGATTTGGCCATATTCGCTGATTATTCAAAACTTATCCCAACAAATGGCAAAATGGACATTAAGGGATAGAAACCATTTAACATGAACTTATTTCAAATACCGTCAATATTCCATTATCTGGGAATATCCATTTGCAAACTTTGCCTATATGCCGAGAACAAGAATGAGAAAATGGATTCAATAACCTCGCGTTGATTAGGTATGAATATGCGCTTTAGAAAACGTCTTATGTAACGAACAGGGTGATAGCAATATGTCCCTCATCTTGCGGTCAACATAAAACTTGATTAATGTTGTGTTGCGTTTATTTGAAGGCGAGAAAGAAAGTAAGGAAAATTTCGGCTCATGAGCAAAAAAGCACTATTTTGCGTGGAAACTAGACAAGTGAAAGAATTTCTAAAGATTTCTTTTAAAGCAATGTAAGCTAATTGCTTCTTACCATTAGCTTCTCTTTCTACTGAAAAATTCTATTCACATCAAGTTCGTTTGCTTTATAATTGGAAAATATATTCAAAATTATTTTTAATGTCGGTTTCAAGATAACACCCATATTTGTTTACGCGATGTTCCAAGTCATTATTGTAATGTATACATAAATATTCCTGTGAAATTTGTTTTTTTCGTTTTAACGACAACAACATTCCAAACTGCAACCTGACCGGCCAGTTCAACTAAGTGGACAATTTGTTCCCCACTTTTCTACATCAACTCAAATTCATTTAATGTCAAAAAACTTTGCAAGCTATTTATGTACTCTAATAATATCAATGTACATATATACATATATATATATATATATATATATTACTCAAAAGTTTGAAATATAATCCGCATTTACTTACCATAAAAGTAAGGAAATAATGTTAATCAGTAAGGAGCATAATAATTAACACGTCCACGATAACCTCTTCTGAAACCAACAGAAAAAGGTATCAGTAAAGGAGTACTATACAACACAAACGAATATAACTTACATGGGGCGACGTGTGCCACGGAAAGAAGTATGGCAGCAAGCTCTTGATATACGTGCGCCACGCCCGCGGAAAGTTCCGCGTGGGAAACGATTAGTTGTAGAAAGGCCAGGCCGATTGGTACGTTTCGACATAACCTAAAATCAAAGTGTTAGTACAAAATATTCAAAGTAATCAATCATTTTTGCCTTTACCTTTATTTGTCGACCGCGAAATAGTGTTTCATTCATAGCCAAAGCAGTCTCCACAAATTCTTTGGAACCGAATTCGATATAAGCAAATCCCTTAGGATGGCCGTCGGCCTTATTGCATAAAATGGTGACACGATTTATTGTGCCACAGCCATGAAAATGTGCTTCCAATTCTTCGGCGGAAGCTCCATAATCAACATTACCCACATACACGGAACGTGTATCAATTTCTTGTTTCTCTTCTAAGGATAGCGGCACTGTAGCTAAGCCGGTCGTTGAACCAGCCATTTGTTTATCCACTTCAGATTGCATTTGTTTAATTTTTTCAGCTTCTTCTTCCATTTCTTTAACACGAGCTTTAATTGCTTCTAATTCAGGATCAATTTGCATATTGGTTTCGTCCTTTATTTTTATTATTAAAATAAAACAAAAAATAAAATATTTTAATTTTTAGGTTTTAAGCACACACGCCCCAAACAAATTCAAGCAATCCTTACTATCGATTAACAAACAAAGGTTTGCCAGACAAAACAGCATCGTCTGGGTTTGTCTGTACATAAATTTATACGTCGTTTTTTTTTTTTCTAAATCAGAAAGCTTTTGCTCAAAACTCGTTTTCTTCTTTCTTTATTTTCTTGCTTTTTTTTTCTTTTCTTCTACTTCTACTTCTATTATATATTTGTTCATTTCAATAGAGAACCTGTTCTATGATGGTTCGTGAAAAAATCTCTTACCTCATTTTCATTCATGAGTTCAGCTTCGTTTTCTCCGTTCGCTTCGTCCAAATTTTCCAAAAGTTGATCTTCATTTAATGATAAATCTTCATCTGCCATTTCAAATTAATAATAAAGAAAAATACAAAAGTCACGTACAATTGTGTACAAAATTCTCTCTGTTAACTTTTTAATAGGAAAGAAAAGCTCTACGGATGGATATATAAAGGAATCCCTCTCAAAAATTTACGGTAGCGTCCTTTCTTCTTCTCGGTTTTCTTTTTACCCAATGACGTTGTTTTTTTTTCCTGTGCTTTTTAGCGCTTCTTCTTCTAGTAGTTTTCGCTCAGCAACGAATTTGCTCAAAATGGTGCTGGCTGCTTATTGATAGAACTGTGAAAAACACGCGACAGAAATTAGTTTAACACAATTGAACATATAATTTCACTTGAGCTATCGTAAGAAATCATTCGTAAGTGAATAATAAATTAAAACGTTCCCGTTTTTGTAGTTATATACCTTGACAAATGTTTGATAGTTCAGAAATTTTCTACTGCTTTTTTTCTCTTTTATCAAATTAACACAATTCACTTAAATAACTCGCCGCTATTTATGTCACACAAAGTTGCCAGACGTGAAAATATTTATGACAATTTTGCATTGATTATCTCTACAACCTCTAAAAGGATTGGCAGAAAAGTTGGGGATAAGTAATATAACAAATTGACAAAAATATAGTTTCGTGACAATTTAGCTTTTAATATCGATGAGGAAGCAGTGTGAGATGATAGAATTTAAAGCGTATTAATAGATAGTTAATAGGTATTATTAATATCCATCTAAATTTCTTAATGAAACAAAAGTATATGGTTTATTTTCCGTTATTGTTAATCGAATGAAATATTTTTAGCAGAAAAGAATTATTGCAAGGTTCTATATGGTTTGGCGATATGTGATTTTGGTATTCTATTGCTTTATGTTTATGTTTGTGTTCCTTTTTGTTCGTGCTTTCCTTTCATTTCCATCTTGCATAAAAGCAGAGATGCTAAACTATGTATAGCCCAATAAAAACTATTAAAAATGGACCCAAAACAGTCAAAAGTTAAAAAGGACGTGATATTAAAATTTGTTTTATATATAAGATAACTTCTATAATAGTAGAAGCGATTGAAATTTTCACCAAATTTATTTATTAAGAATTGTGTAAAAGTACAATTTGATATTCGCCTAAATGGTATGCAAATAAGGTTGCTATGGAAAATATAAATATATTAATTTGCTACATTTAGGGGTTTTAAACGCAACACGTGGCATTTACACCTACGTCACTGATTATTTCAGCAGGGTACCCTAGACTAATCACCGCAACAGATGCAGCAATTCATTCTGACGTTACTACAGTAAACATTGTTTTATAAAATAGACCGAAAAAGATTGAAGAACCGTTGGAGACATTTGACAATACAAACAATTTTGTTTGGAACAAATGCTCGCATAATGAGTGATTCTGAATATGAGGAAGAGGAGTTTTTGGTATTTGCCGATTTTAATAATCAATTGTCCACCACCGAATTGGCTAAAGAAAAACCGTCTATTAAAATAATTGGGCTCGACGAGAAAAAACCGCTAGCGGAAATAAATGGCAACATGTTTCGAGGTATTCACAAATTTTAAAGCAAGGATAATTTTGGTTCTGAAATATGGACTGCTTTGACGGAAGCCATGTATTATAGAATATTTAACAACTTTCATTTGCTCAGGTACTTACGATTTCGCTATGGGAACCGAAGTATTTTTTGAAAAAGACTTGAATGCGCCTCCTTCAGACCCTCTATTTGAAGCTGTGTGTCGTCAAAAGTATAAAGTGTTTGGGAAAACAAATAAAGTGATAAACTTTCAGCGAATTTATGTGGGAAAACCTGTAAATTCAGATGAGAATATGGCTGAAGTTGGACAACAGGATGATGAGCATTTTAAATTAAATATGAGCTATGAAGAAATTATAAAGCAATTTCCTTCTATGAAGGATTTATAAAGAGAGTAGAAATTACAATAAATTTTGTTGTGTAAATTGTGTTGAAACTCAATCTAATGTTCGTTATTATCCTTCTCAATATCTTCTTTGTTTCTGTTTTATAATTTTAGATATTTCAACATCTATACGAGAAGAATGGAAGATATTTTAGGTCAGGCTATGCGGCCGCCAATTAATTTAAAAGAATTTCTTAAGAATTACCAAGATGAACTTAAACCTCCTTACACTTTACCCGTTACAGAGGTAAAATTACAAAAGTCTATGAGATTGTTGGAAGACCATGACCGTTTTCAAGAGGCGCAAGAAAATTGTTCTTTGGAACTGTTGGAGGCTTTTGATGACGCCCGCGTTACAGACTTTATTCCGGGTTTCACAGAACTCCCTCGTAAATCTGTTACAGAACTCCCTACAGATGCTTTGCCATTGAAAACCGTGAAGACTTTGCTTAAATTCAAAGAGAACACGCAAAAAAACCCTTTTCAACGTTCCACCGATATTTACACCCTACTCAAGTTGCCAACTGCAAGAGCTGAAAGAGCAGAGTACACACCCGGACATGAACTAAAAATCTACATACGTGTTTATCGGCCTGCTCGAGCAACACATGAACATCGCACTTTAGAGAAACCGGTCTTGGCTGAGGAATTTGAATGTTTGGGATCAAATTTCTTAACGGAACTGCGCGATAAAATACAATGCGTTTGTAATAATAAGCGATTTTTTGATATAAGTGAAAACCCAGAGGCACCTTTGCCGTCAAAAGAAACTGATCCAGGATATTTTTTTATAACCGATACATTCTATAATGACAAAAGGAATCCTTTAAATGCCGATTATTCGGCGAATATACGTGAATGGGCAAAATGCCAAGGGCTTACAAAATGTAAAGTTTAAAACAGCTCTCATGGAAGGGACACGTTTTATCGACTTGACGGTTAGCTTGGGATTCCCGCAACATTATCAACACCATGGCAATTGCGAGCATGTGTTCGTGTTCTCTCAATTGGAGCTGATAGCTACACCAGCAACGCAAATGTTGCCGCGCCATTATTACCCGCGATTGAAATCTTACAGCCATTTTAATAATCGTTTATGTAATACTTGTGGTAATTTACATTTTGTCTATGTAGTTGAAGGGAGTAATCGCCAAGTACATGATCCGGCTTATATGTGTAAAAAATGTTTCCTCTCCTATCATTATATTGATGGGAAAAAGGTCGGCCAATTTCGTGCATATCGTTTGATTGATTGCAACAACGAATCAGAAGAAATGAAAGATGAGGGAAATCCTACGAGATCAACTATAGATGTAGATTCCATGGATAATACAGTAAATGTATTAGATGGATCCTATGAAGAAGAAGCAAAAGAGAGCAATGCAAGGATTAAGGAAGAAGTTAAAACAAAACAAAAATAATGATACAAAAAATTACGTTTGCATACAAAATGAAGTAATTTTATGAAAAAAAAAGAAAAAGTATTTGGCTTAGGAACCTGTACGGCAGTTGTAAAAAAGCTCAGAAAGATGTTCAATTTTATAAAATTGCCAAAATAATAATAATAATGAGTGAAAAGATCTTCAGATGAATTTTAGAATTATGTCAGGTATTGGTAGAGAGAATCGATTTGTACTGGCTTATGTGTTTATGCAACTCACAGTTTTTTACTTTCAAAGTCCTTTTGTTTTCTTAGCGATATTGAACTTTCATGCATTTTTTATAACCAGTGAACTAATTGAGCTAATTGAATTGAATTGTTGCAAGTCAATTACCGAAAGTGGTTATTTGGTCCCTCAGAGACTCTTAAACATGCTATGGATTGCTAGAAGGTGACCAAATACACGATAGATATTTCCATTTTTATCCAGATGGCCAATAACTAGAAGTCGTCGAAAGTTGAAAGTTATTTCTAGATTTTCAAATAACAAGATTTCTTAAAAAGTTTATATCGCACTTAAAAACTCTGGAAATTAGGTTAGGTATCCAACCATAGCCTGTATACATATCCGTTTTACAGGATGTTTTCGTAGGATTACTTGCGTTTAGTTATTGATCGAGCGGCAACGTGAAATTATTAATTCAGTTCATATCTACGTTGGTATTGTAGTGAGATTTTTGAAGAGATTAGTGGATGATGCGTCGTAGCGCCTGATTGTTTTTACATAAATTTGAGTATCACACCGATACATAACTCGAAAACACGCTATGCTATGTAGCCGACGAAAAATAAATTTTCGAAAACGAGGGCTGCACAATAGATCCGTACATAACAAAGAATAAAAATGCAGAGGTGAAAAGTACCCATCTGTAAGTTCAACTAAAGTTTCTCTTTTAACAGAATCGCATCGATTTTTTCTCATTTAGCAGAATCGCATCGAAAATTTTTACCACTTTAACAGAATTGCATCGATTTTTCCTCATTTAACAGAATCGCAGCGTTGCAATTTATTGAAAGTAACTGTGCTCTCTCCATTCTCAACATATAGTACTTTTTTTATAAACGATGTAAAGGAAAAAACCAGCTAAGGGCTTTTAGCGACAAATCAAAGCCATTTTTTAAAAAAATTTAAAAGTATCGAAAGAATATACAAAGGAAAGAAGTTTGACGAAAATTATATGAAAAATTAGCTCTAGGTCCAGCACCCGTTCGAAGTCCGTTCGTCGTTCACGTAGTCTTACCGCATCCGGCTCGAAATCCAGAAATCGGTCTTTCAGTTGTGTGAAATACTTTATAGGTATCCATCTGAAATACAAGACACATATTATTATACCCATAACTGAAAGATGGGTGTATACTACTTTTGGCAAAAGTACGCTTGAGAGAACCTATAAAGTATATATATTCTTGATCATGAAATTGTGAATTGATTAAGCGATGTCTCTCCTGTTCGCAAGAATGAATATATCGACTGCAAGCTTGGTAGTAATGTTGGAGGTTTCTGCACGTAGTTTGGTGTTGAAAATGGGCCAAATTAGTCAGAGTACAAGTCCACAGCGAAGCGTAAACTAAAGGCTAGTCCGCTTTTCTCAACAAAAATTTGCGGTTCTTTGCTCAGGTGGTTATCAAATAAAAGGACTTGAGGAATGAAAGACGTCACGCTAAGTGTGGTATTTCTAAATTAATTACGGTGGTCCTCACGACGTCGTGGATTAATTTTTCCGTTGCGATGCCGATGATATCGGTATTAAGTAAAAGCGCTTGGAGATTGTTAATACATTATATGACAATAAATAGAAGCGTGGATCGCCAAAGTTTTAAGTGGTGGTGGGTATGCTAGATTCAGCTCCAGCCTGTCAGAATCAATAGTCGCAACATTCCATGGGAAGCTTTGAAAAAGTAGATTCGAATGGAAGAATCAAGTTCGGTGAACGAAATTCTCAAAAATCCTCCTATGTGGTCATATTTAAGTGCTGGTCACTCTAACTTATTTAATATACTTCCTTAGCATGTTAGCTGCATAATTCCTCCCACGAACAGTCGTTTTCGAACATTCTTAACATAATGATTAAGTTGGTAAAAATTTATTTCAATATAAATCGAGCTGTGGGTTTATTTAATTTACACTACGATCAGAAAAAGGGACAATTTATTTCACATCATAAGCCAACGATCCTTTATTGCGCTTTGGTGGACACGGCAATCCTGACCCTGCTACCCTTTATTACGATCGCTTTTCTTAAATCAAACTATTATTGCGAATCTATTAAATCAATTATGATCAATACCAGCCTTCTTATAATAACAGATCACACTACAATAATAGTCATTATGCTGACTACCTGGTGGAAACGTCAAGCGATATGTCGTTGGTGTAATGCGTTTGCGAAGATGTTGAAAGCGTACCTTGGTGTTTCAGACACTTATGAATATTACGACATTGTGCAGCGGACACGTAAACAATTGTTGCAGAAATTAGGTTTAAGTTCCTTTACAATTGTGCTTCTCTATATTTATTTGTATGGAACGGGAAAAGGGAATTTTTGTCCAACAACCAACGACATTAGTTATGTGTTGAAAACTTTATTTTGTGGTCTCACTGAATTGATTATTGTTTTAATCGACTACAATCTCTTTTTGGGCTTAACGTTAATGCATATGATTTTACAAATTTTATCGAAAAAGTTAAAAGAAATCTCACATGATATTCAACTTATGCAACGAATGCAAGAAATCAGATACGAAATGAGAGAATCTAGCAAGACTTTCAACCCGCACATGTGGTTGAAGCAATTGCAAGGGGATGTTGACGCTGTAGCTGCGGAGTCGGCAAAACTCAAGAAAATGATTTACGAGTTAGTCCGGATTTTACAAGTGCCTTATTTATGCCTATTATTGAATGCATTTCAAAGTCTCACCGCTATTATGTTTCATATTTTACGTTTCACGCAACAGAGACATTTAGACATAATCACTGTAATCTTTTACTTAATCGTTTTATCCGCCAATATAACGAATTTAATGAAATCCTTCCAAGTCTGCGAATATTTGTGCGAAGATTTCAAGATTTTTAATGAAAAAGTCTATGCCTTAATATTAAACGACAATTTAAGACAAGCCGTAAACGACAATGGCGCGGACAATTCTCTGGTTTTAAGCGTAAGTGGTTTCTTTTATTATCAGATTAATTGAAAAGTTCGCGGAGCGAAATAGTGCAATAAATAAGTTTCTTCCAGCCGTTTGAATATCTGTTCACTACGGCTCGCGAAGACTTTTTTTGGAAAATTCATCAGACAACGACTCCCGTAAGAAAGATGAAATTTGGTTTTCTTTCCTGACGAAATATGAAAAAAATGGCAATTTAAGTCATATTCCAATAATAAATACAATTTTGCAAGTAAAACTCATCGTATTAGAAACGTTTTCAGGTAAAGTAAGAAATATTATCGCAATCGATCATGTCAAGAATGAACTCTCGACATGCGTTTGCATGCAAGATGAAACGATGAATGATGAGTTTACAAAAGCAAAAGATATGAAAATTTGAATTATCGCTCATTTCGCGCCTTGAACTTTTCAATCAATTTTAATGTGAAAAGTTTGACATCTTCATTTTAACACTATTACAGTTGGAAATATTTCTTCTCTATTTAAAACAACCTTTTCAATTAACGCTTTGCGGTATGTTTGAGTTGAATAACAACACTGGATTATCTATGCTAAAGTCCGCTGGCTTGAACTTACTATATCTGATACAAATTGTGTTAAGTAAAAACGAAATTTAAATGATAAACGAGGCAAAGGAACATAAACTATTATTTATTTATTAACCTTAGCTTTTAATATATAAATTTTTGGCAAAATAAAAACAGGTTAGAAAATCGAAGAAATTTTTCGAAAAGAAAATTTATTGGTATTGTTGGCATACGAGAGTGCGATGGCTTCTTATGGATAAAATATTAAAATTGAAATTTCAATGTTTAAAATGGTTCCCGTGACTAATTACAATTAGGAGTAAAACCGCATATATATACCGGCAAACTGCATCAAGGTTAGTTAAATATTTGTTGAAAGCTTTAGTAGCTAATGGAGAAATGGAAAAGTGCAACAAGCCAAAAGGCATGACCTGGATAATTAAACATAAGGAATATGTATATAAATATATCGACTACTTCGCCTAACACAGTCGTTCATTCATTCTCCTAATAAAAAGCGAAAAATTATGCATTATTTTCATGTAAAGGTATATTTTTCAGGACTTCCAGTTCAATATATTAGCTACCGCGGCAAACTTAATTTACTTGTCAAAGATTTCATTATTTTTCCGGCTCTTTCGGCACGAAAGCTACCCTACCTTTGGACCCTGTTGCCATAAAATGTCTTATTCTTCACGAGAATTCCTATATATGATGGCGTCTAAATAACAGACCCCTTTATTTTACCTACGGTTAATTTGTATGCTACGTTTTACATGGATCCATTTTTATCACGAAATATTAGAAATTAGACCTTTTTGGCAGATAAGGTTTAATATTTCATATCAGTTTTTGTGCGCGATGATGTTCAAAAAATAGATTTACTTGATACGCATAAGTTCTACATCAAATTACTCTTACACAGTTATTTTCATCATAAAATACAACAAATTGAAGATTTTTACTTAAAGGCTTATTTTTCCTCAAAATCCTTATATGGGGCAAACTCCAAAAAGTTGACCTACGCGGCCCAAGTTCGGTAAAGATCATCGTTACGAACAAATTTTCATCAAGAAACATTGAAAATTCGACTTTTTTACCATATAAGGAGTCAAGTTTTGTAGGAAGAATTACATAGTACAGGATTAAAAAAAATTGTCCCCTTCGATCCTAGTTTTTCATATCAATTTAGAGCGACTAAATACCATTACTCAGATGGACAGACAATTTGTACATATTTTTGTACATTATTTTGCGCAATTTCTCGTAACAAAAAATTGCAAAAATTCTTAAAATTCAGAATTCCATCCAATATTAAAGAATGATTAAGCCATTTGTGACCAATCACCATAGCAAATCGAACAAACGAATTAATTAGTAATATGTATAAATAACAGTATAATGTAACGTTGACAATGTAAATGGCGTTGATTATTTATATATATATATATATATATATATATATATATGTATATATTGTAATTGAAAATTCTAGAAATTATTTGAAGAAAATTTGAAAGGAAAAGCATTGGTAGGAAATTAATCCAACAACAAAATCAACGTGGCCTCTCAAATGTCAACAGTTGAACCTAATCAAAATGAACCCTGCGATGGCGAGTTGAAGACAAGACCCATCTCATCTCAACACGATGTGCGGCGAATATAAAATAAAACCCATTTCATCTCAACTTGACGCGGGCCTGTATTTAAGACAAATCCCGTTAATTTCAATGTTATTATTAAAAAAGGATTTATGCTTTTTCAACTTTAGCTACTTTTTCTCACTAAAAGCTGGAAAGCTGCTCTTACTTTTCCATAATTTGCTGAATCTGTAAGACATTGAGTGTAGATGTCGCTCAAAATTATAGTAAGCAGGAACAAATGTCAGAAAATTAATTTATTTATATATTTACAGTAAGTAAGCTCAGTTAATAAATATAAGGGGAAAACAAATGTGAAGCTTTCGTTGTATTAGAAAAAAGTACGATTTTCATTTGAAACTTTCAGATGACGTTGCTGTGCAATAAAATTTTGCATAAGCACGCAGGAAGTTTGTGAAATTTGTAAGAGTTTTTCAATTAGATGCCAGTCTTTATTTTCATATTCGAGCCAAACGGTCGGTTGCAAATTTCAAAATTTATAACGATGTATGGATTGAGTTGACGAAATAATTACATTATTTTTTCAGTGCCTTCTCGTAAGAAAAATGAGGAATGGGAGAAGAGCTCTGTTGATTTTAATAACACACCTGGAAATTTTCCTAAAGAAAAGTTTTATTCTTGCTTTTCCCGAAATTTCATGCTTTCATGCATTAGCGTTTGCAAAGAATTTATAGCGTAAGATGTTATCTGTTGATTTCTAACTTCTCAAATACCTTAATAGATCTCTTTGGAAGATATTTCCATTCATTTAAAACGGTTTCCGAAAGAAAATACGTTAGTGTAGCTTTACTGACACAATCGTTAAGCCAATTCGAGGCTAAGAGTGATTCGATGGAAAACTTTAACTAAGAAATAACAGCTTCGCGATGAACGTTTCGCTGGTGGTTATGGATTCGTCCAAAAGATAGTTTTTCCATCAATAAGAACACGTAAAATGTACAACCAGTGACTCCACTGTTGACGCAATGGCATTTTTAAGATCCCTAGATTGCAGATTAACGGTGAAAAACTAATAAGAAATGTATTGTAATCAAAAACATTTCTATAACACATTCTAAGGCTTTATGCGCGTTTATCTTGAAACCTGGGAGCAGTGTAACTGCAACAATTTTCATTTTTTTCATTTCTATTTTTTATAGTATCTTTAAAATGTCGCCCTCTAGGCACATACGTACATTTCTTTCGATAAGTTCATTTAAGCATTCTTTTATTAATGAAGGAGAGGCTTTTTGATCGAAAATTTAAAATTTTCATTCAAATGCCCCCTAATTATGCAACAATCAATATTTTTGTAACCTACTATGTACTTCACTAGATATAGGAATGCAGATTAAGTGATTATCTTTTTTTTTTTAATTTGGATCAGTTATGGGTTGCTTGTCGCAGGGACCATTAAATTGATAGTGCTTCGCGAGAATGGCTTCGTTGCTGCCATTTTTTAACATTTTAGAGAAATTATTATTTATGTTAATACGTAAATATACGCCAGATAATCTCCTCGATTGTCTATTATTCTGCTACTATTTCTTCCACGCAAAAAAAAATTGTCAAAAACCCGCTCTTTTTGACTGTCATAGTAGTACCTTGCTAGTGTCACAGTAATGTTATGCCTTAATGTAAAAACATATGTTTCCATTTCTATGAATCGTCTCATAGGATGAAATTTGTGGTCCTAGAATTCTGCTGCTAAGCATATTCGATTCTTTATCTCTCTGAAAAACTTGTACGCCTCATATCCATGGCGAAGTATATTTACACGACACAATCTAGCGGCAACATTGCGAACGAACAATTGGTTCAGTAATTTGGCAAAGAAAAAGCAACATGGACGGACAGACGGATAGACTAGCTTTAATCGGCATAAGAAAAGGTGGGTCTAGCTCAAGTTCTTCTAAGCGTTGCGCACATCCGTGCATGTGGTGTGGGGTATAAAAATAGGAAATTTATGTTCGGGTAAATTATGTTCGCCTATATCATATCGTTGATATAGTAAAGTGAGCTATCATATTATATGACTCTGTATATATAATCGGGGCAGTAAGGCTTCTAGTGGCAAAATGCAAATCTTGGACATCAACATAAACGGAATATTATATTATTGAGATAACGTAAAACAGTCTTTAGTTTCTTGGTGTAGGTTGCTTCTTCTTGTTCGTTCTTTAGTGTAAGTTGCTTGTTCTTGTTCGTTTTTTAATGTAAATTGCTTGTTCTTCTCGTTTTGGATATAGGTATAAAATAAAAATTAGTTTTAATAAGTAAAGAAACTTAGTAGAAACCTATCTACCAAAAATATATTAAAGCCCATATTAAAAAAAGTATTGAAGAAATGAGATTGGAATTGTGTTGACAATGGATAACCAAACAACTAAATGTTCCATGCCCAATAGTAATGAATACTGATTACAGCAACGCAATACACAAAAGTAAGATATTTAAATGAGGGCGTGTCGCACTGCTCAGCTTATCCATACTTACATCAACATCTCTTATATGCGACAATTAATAGCGTTTTGTCTATTATGGACGTTTATCTGCCATGTATTTGTGAATGTTAACAAAGCAATAGCAGGCGCTAAGAAAATCTCATTGTAAAGTCTATGGAAGATCCTTAAGTTTATTAAGCTGATCAAATGCATTTCTTTTTCAAGGCTATCTAAACTACTTTGCGTTTTGAATTTGCCCTTTACCACAGATAAGATTGATAAGAATGGCAAATTTAAGCTTGGCCGGCATAACTAAGAATCATGCAGATTTTAACAAAAATTGAAAATCTCTAGAATGTGAAATATCCAAAAAAAGAGCGCTAACTTCCAAGCGCCCAAGCACATCTTTGCCAAAAAATCTCGGTTACTTTCTGTTCAAATTCTAGTAAGTGATACACTTTTATTAGTTAACCTCTCGCGGGGAATGATTGCTTTCAGTGAGATTATATTTTACCTACCAAAGCATATATAATTGATTTAGGTGCTATTTCTAAATTGATAGATTCATGTGAGTTTATCGAAAACTAATCCTCGGATTTTCTTTTCCCTGTGGTTGCATTATCTTCTTTTCTTTTCTGTTTTTTTTTTTTTATATCTAAAGAAAATCCTTTCGTAGTTTTCGTAAACAATTTGTTATCAATTGCTTTTTAAGCTGTGCAAATAAATTGTGATAAGCTTGTGATATCTGTCTGTACATGTAATCAGAACATTACTTATCTTCTTAGAGTTCAACCACTAATTTGTATGCACAAAGCGTTTTTCATCAAAATATTAATGGCTCTAGAGAGAGATTATCATTTCTATTCCTGTACAAAAAGTATAGAATTTTTACTATCGCGTGTACTCTGTCGTCTTCCACTTAACATCATTGAAGTTTATCCACTTTAGTCTGATTAGTTTGTACACTTTCATTATGAACTCAACTGAAAATATTACAAAAAAAAAAAAAACAAAAAAATAAAAGAAAAAACAAGAAGAAAACAAAAAAAAAAAGGAAAGAGAGAAACGAAAGAAAATAAAAAATTTCTTTTCTTATCATAATAATAAAATGACTTAGTCTATAGCATACTTTTAGGCTTAACTGTCTTATCTATATTAAAGCATATTTTCTAAGTAGAGTAGAGCAAGTGAGGAGGTCTGGTGCTCTGCGGTATATAAATTTATACAATTACGTGACTGGAAATGAATTTCTTTGCACTCAAGAATATTTTTATGTTATTTTCCCCTCTCAAGGGAGTTAAATTAATTATTAAATGATTATTGATGAATATATAAAATTTGTTGCTTTTAAAATTACTATAATTTAAAGGAAATTTACTTACTTTGCTGTTTTTCAAATTAAATTTCGTTTAAGATTTTCTTTTATTTTCTTTTTTCTAATTATTTTGTATATCTCTGCCTCAATTTTTTTTCTTTCTCCTTTCGTAACTCCCCCTGTAACACTTAATAACGAATAACCTCAATCTGTCAATGGAACATTTATTGCTTAGTCTGAACTTCTAATAATAAAATCAATAAAAATTATATTAAGTGGGGTAAGAAAAGAAAAGCGATAGGAAACACTTTTGTAATCTCTCTCTCTCTCTCTCTCTTTCATTCTCTCTTTAAGAACATATATAGAGAAATATTTCCAACTATTAATTAGTTTTGAAGAAATCTTATTATGTTGTCATTGACAGTGTTAAGAAAAAAAAGAATAAAAAGGCAAAAGAAATTTAATTTTATTTAGCTTTATAAACAAATGCTATTAGTTTAGTATAAATTCGAGAGAAATTATTATTAAATAAAATGAAGAAAATAACTTTATATTTATTGACTTAATTCTTTGCATCATTCTTTTTGCCCTCAGGCTAATCCTGCTAAGGCTTAACACTACACTATTATTACTGATACATATATATATGTACAAGTTCATTCAATTAAATATTTAAGACAATATGACGATGAAAGATAAGCTTTCATAAGTACAGAAGAGAAGTTAAAAGATTCTGTCAAGAGTGAAATGTAGTAAAAGCCTGGAGCTTCGATCAAATACATTTTACTCATCATTTTCTTATATAACTGGCCGTACCCATAAGCGTTCGGTATTGCCATTATTTAAAGGCATTATGGCTTTAGCGACAGTAGTCTTATTGAAGCTTAATTGTTTGTACTTCAAGTTAATTAAAAATTACTATAGAAAATCGAAGTTCGATTTTGCAACAGTTCGGTAAAGTGTTCCTAAGCAATTTTTTCAAATGTAGTTTTACTGCTTTTCGAATGAACACCATGACTCTGCTTACTCAGACATTCTAAAGGGGCGTAATTTGTTTACCGAAAAGGCCAGTTGTTCCCAAGTTTGTGGTTTGGTTGCGTAATTCCGTGGTTTATTAAAAGAGGAGTTGCGCTTCTTTGTTCATTAAACATGAACGCAAAGTTTTTAAGATGTTTTTGAACAACTTTAGGCACTAATAGCTTTTTGGGTTACACAGCATATATTACATCCTACACCCATTGTGGTACAAGCGTATATTAAATGTATGTCAGAAGGACTTGAGATAGACTTACATTTTATCATACCGATTGACCGCGAATCATTTTCCGAATCGATCTAAGTTTGTCTGTTTGTCTTCCGTTTTGTTTTCTTGTGCTCAATCTACAGTTCGTAACTTTTGACATATTTTGATAAATTTTCATTCACTGACCTGTTTCGGCCCAAAAGACGAGCGCTATTGAGCATGTTTCGAACTGAACCGTTTTTTTGACCATTTCCATATAACGTCATTGTAAGATGCTGTGGGGTATTGGGGTATAGACCACTATAGTATTATGACTTGTTTTTATTTCTACTTTATTGGAATATATTTAGCAAATATACGAATTATCTGGACTTGATTATTTTCTATCAAAAGGCTGAAAGGCATGGCCCAAACTTCATTTTAAACTCCAATCCGGATAAGTAACGTTTTCTCAGCACACAGAATAATATAATCAACATTTTGCTAG
The DNA here is from genome assembly GCA_001077435.1 of Glossina morsitans morsitans. NCBI lineage: Eukaryota > Metazoa > Arthropoda > Insecta > Diptera > Glossinidae > Glossina > Glossina morsitans. The sequence continues at coordinate 22,425 of CCAG010023332.1, forward strand.
TTTTGTGTGGTTGCCCTTAATCTTCTTCGTTTTGTATTACGCAGTAAATATTTAAAAAGCGTCAAAAAGCTATCAGGGCTTGACCTAAGGTCAGCACACAACTAAATAATCCTTAACACATTCGCGACGGGGCGTTGCTGGCTGTGCTTACTGTGGGTACGGGGCCGTTTTTTGTCAATTGCTACATTCGCGCATAGGTTTAGAAAAATTGCTATAACCTTTTATGTAATTAGTATTTCTGCATTAAATTTTAAAGAAGGGAGCATAGGACTTGTTTATACACAAAAATCAGGGTTTGAAATTGAACTTCAAAATATAGAAACGTATGCCAGAATAAAGTAATTTGAATTTGAAAAATGACATTTTTAAAAAATGACGACATTGGGCGTCATCCGTCGCGTATGTGTTAAAATATTGACAGATGTTTTCTTTCAATCCTCTTGTTGGTGAAATAGGGGATCTCTGCTTTTTTTACTTCATCAGTAAAAGCAAACACAATTTGACCAATCGTGCGTATAATTAATATTAATAGAAAAACAAATGATTGCCGACATTTTGAATGTATTCTACCCCACGCAGAACGAACGAAAATAACTGAATTTGACGCTATCCGCAATTAATATTGATTAGGGGTATGTGTAATAGTAGTAGTAGTAGTAGAAGAAGACAATGAAAATGTTGGTCGCAGAAAATAAAGAAGTAAAAGAAAATATTGCTTAATAATGTCTAGCAGGCAGGGGTCTTTCTAAACCCTCATAACGCATAGATACACACATAATGGGGATAACATTAACAATGTATGGCGCATATGTACCTAGGCAGAGATAGATGTCCATATATGTATGTATATGTCTTCTGTGTAAAGACATTAAAGAACTCATACAAAATAATTTTCTCATTTTCATAAATCGTCGATCGATAACTTCAATTTTATTCCGAACGTCTGTTCTATGACCTTGGATTGCGTATGTAAGCGCTAAGCATAGATTTTGCCTTTGAAATAGCCTTAAAGGAAAGAATGTTATCTTATTAGATTGGCATATCTTGATGGCTTCATTATTCATCCAAGTTTGTATGAAATCGTGCACACACAATCACATAATTCACAGTTCTCTTTTTGGAATGCGAGCTAGAGCACGTTTGAAAAGAGTTTGCTAGCTTGAAACGCTGTAAACCTGATGAGCTCTCCTATACACTTTCTTGGGCGTTACAAACGTCCATGAATGAACGTGAACGTCCGTTCTCTACAGCGACTGTAAAAACATATTGGTCGTTCGAGTAATATATAATTCTTGTCTTGCTACAGTTCCATAAGACAACCGCTTGTAACTTCTAAAATTCACCATTCATATCAAGAAAAACTATCCCTCTTTCATCAGCGACTTTAATACTATAAAACTCAGCAATCGTGATTTGAGGATTTTAGCTAAATACTTCTGGCCTCACTGAGAGACCCGTTAGACGAATTATTCTCGAAGTGGAAAATTTCAAATTGAAGGTGACATTTTTTGTATTTTCCATCTCCTTAGATCAATTCGACAAATAAGAATTGAAATTTGGTATACTCCGAATAGTCACAAAGGATGAAATAGCTTTCAAGACATGTATTTCATTTGGCACTCAAGGGCTTGCGCGTTACATCGACTTGAGTGTAACTAGCTTTTTAGAATTACATATTTCCCGATGAGCGACGTCTACAATGCACCTCAAGTCGTATTTGGTTGAAAAAAAAAAAACAAAAATTAAAATATAATAAATTTTATTGCTATTACACCGAACTACTCAAGGGATGTCACCTATTCGTGTAACACGGTGATGCAATCTATTAAGTTCGCCCAATTGGTAAGTGTCTGATACCTTTACCGACTGAGCACTCACTATAGCTAACAACAAAGTAAACTCTATCTTACTGAGATTTGAGCCCACGGACACTAACTTTCTAGTCTTGATTCTTACCTGCTAGACTTACCTCATGCGGTAGTGCAAGAGTGTGTAACAGCCAGAAGGATTTAAGATAGACCGGTCTTTTATTATATCGTTCGGTCCGGAATCATTTAATGAATTAGTGGTTAGGTTATCCGTCCGTCTAACCTTCTGTTTGTCCTATGCCTGTCCATTTCCGTTTTTGTTCGTAATTTTTGAGATATTTTTTACGAAATTTTGGCCCCAGGGTGAAATTCAATTAAAATGGATTGCCCTCCTCATATGAAAAAATGTTGTATGCAACAAAAGTCGTTAAGTGACGATATTGCGGTCTAATAAATTGATGTCAAGACTTTGGTTTGTTTAATTCAACGGGTTTGAAATTCTTTTTTCATAACCGTTTCAATTAAAGGCAAGCTTTATGACATGTGGAGAAAACATTTAATATTTTGAGGTGAAACTTCACAAAAGAGTTAACTGCGTTAAATCTGCATGGAATAGATCCATTGGTTAGACCTCGTCTCATCTCAGGAATTTCATAAAAATTTACTCTTTTCATGGTAAAATTCAATTTTTGGTATTTTATGTTGAAAAGAGGTAAAGAACAAGAGGATTTTTGGACAAAAAAAAGTTAGTTTTGCTAAATTCAGACCACGTCAGATCACGCTTTGAGTCTGCTCCCATGTAAAGTATGCCTTTACATCGAAACAAGGTACAGTTTTTGTCGTTGTATCACGAAAATCAATGCAGCATTATAGCATACATTAAGGCGAAGTAATGTAAGCATTTTACTGGTGGACTTCGCCTGACCGATATGCTTTCACTTGGTTTCATTTGTATTTTCCTTTTTCTCTTTTTCTCTTTTTCATTTTGCTTCTAAAACTTATTCGAAATAATTCTTTTATTCGATGTTTTTTTGGTCAATTAGTTTAAATGCAATACAACATAAACTTTTTAACGTAATCAACAATTGAAAATTTATTGTTGTTGTTGTTGTTGTTGTATTGGTATTATCGAAGTTGCTTGGCTTTGTTTCTCTTGTTATGATTGTTCTCATACGGTTATTGCATAACTATTGACAGTCGTACCCTTTTTTTGTTTCCGATGCTTTTTGTTTTGTTTATGTGTTTTTCTTTCCTCATATATTTTCTATGTGCTACGCAAGGGAATAAAGTCCTTCTATCTCCACTCTATAGTCGTGTTGTAAATTTACTTATACGTGCCCACCTTTGTGCTAAAATCAGGCAGGTTATTAAAAGATTGCTTTGTTCGATCACTTCACAGGGCTTAGGATACCTTTTGGAAATCGTATGCTTAATAGGAGCATAAGTGTTTCGAACCAAACATTGACGTACGACGAAAATGTACTTCTTTACGATGTAAATAGTTTGCTACAGACCTACAGACCTATAGACTTACAGCGAAGGTTTCTTGCCTGAGAAGTTAGAATAGAAGTTAGCATTGCACTAACTCTTGCGAGTTTAATTCTTAAAAGTTTTGAAAATCTTAGAAAGCAAAACTTGGCAGGCTTATTACTACAAACACCTGTTGATCTCACTTTAAAAAGGAAAAGGTTTCACTTGTTTAACTAAAATAAAACAAAATAATACTTGTCACGACACGTTCTTCCTCCTCATTCATGAGTACAAGTGGATGAAATTAGAAATGTTTAAAAAAAACATAATCTTTCCAATCTTCTTTTTATCTATAATCGGATTTAATCGGATAAAAAGCAAGACCGTCTGCAAAATGTTGGTTCTTGTTTTCTAACAATCTTTCAGACAACTTAGTTACTTAATAGTTAATCCGTTTAGACACAATATTAGAAACCGAACAGATGTTCTCCTTCCCCAGCTCGTTTGGTGTGGAAAAAAACTGCGATCAAAGTGTGAAAGAAAATACGATCATCTGTGTAGTTCTTTAAGTTGGTTTCTTCCTTAAAATAGACCAAAGTTATAACCTAAACTTGAACTTGATAGGTTTTTAAATAAATGTCTATTAAGTTCAGAATATTGACGAGCCTTTCGGCATCTCAGTTTTGCAGTTTAAACAAAAGAGGATTATATTTTGGCCAATGTTCCCAAATTTGTGTGGTAATCATGCCTTTGTACCTACTGGAATTGGCAGAGTCCTAACGAAATTTCGTTGTTAAAATTACGATTTGTAAGATGGCCTTGTTGTTGCTGATATTAACCGAATCCAGGCTTTAATCGACTCCGCTTGACATACGACCAGTTCGCGAATAATCCACAATCTAGCGAACTTTGCTATATTTGGGGTAATTACGATATTTGTAAAAAATTACAGAAAAAAGGAAAAATTGATTTTTATTACATGGAGCGGATGTGAATAAGTGCTGATATCTTGTAATGCAAATGAACGCATATTTTATAAAAGAAAAAAAAAAGACGCGGGATACTTTATTCAAACTATTATCTATTGCTAAGGATAAGTTCTCCTATCCCGTACAAAAAGTGGTCCTTTCACGATGTCTACCCAAAGAATCCACCTTTGGAAACTAGTGCTAGTGGGTAGAAGTAATGTTTGCTGATAACAGCCGCCAGTGTAGCACTTTCTACTTTAGTGATGATAACGTTTCCTAGGTGAGTTTTGCTACACAGCATCTCGACGATGACATAATTTTTGGTTTATTGTGCCCATTTTTCCTTTCAATTGCACTAGTACTAGCTCTTGCTGGTAGCGTTCTCTTCTGAGAGATGTATTTTTCCGGGTTAAACAGTAATATATAATAAGAGGTGATTTTGTAAAAAATTTGACATTTAACGTTATGGTCATTGTTATGTGCTCGCCTAGCCTGACCTTGGTTATGGTAACATATCCATCGTTAACCATCCGTAATGATTGAACAGCACTATCTTCCGAATTAAGAAGAGAGGGTCACAGTTTCCCACAATTGTCGTTTCTAGTGCTCATAACGCGACCTTTTTAAAGATTCTGAAGGCTGTACACTTCGCGGACTAAGTTGTGTTTTTGCGTAAAGTTTGAAGGCACTATTCACTACCTTATGGTACTACGTATGTACCACTTACGGGGACTCTCAGAGAACAGCGCGAATTGATTGAAAGACGAAATTTTAAGTATCTTCAATGCAAAGTCTAATGCAAAGGTCTAAAAGGACAGAATCGTTTCCAAGCATCTTTCGCAATCACTAGGAAATGAAATCGAAAGAGTCCCATCTTTTTCTACAAGTTGGGCATTCACAGCTCCTAGGATAAAGCAAATTTTTAGACGTGGAATGAAATTGAATTATTATTTATTCCATTTGATTTGATTTGGTCCTGGCGACAGGACGATTCATTCTCCTTGGCTGAACAGCGAAAACTTGTACTGATTGTGAATCGGTGTTGATGATGATTTTTTTCGCATCACCATTGTCATGTTCTTCTCTTTGCAGACACTTTTAAGCCTCTATGAGAAGTTTCCTAAGCAAAGCCATTGGAATCGGCTCTTTTTTTTAATCCTATATAATCTTCTGCAAAAGCCATCAGCGGAGTTACTCGCTTGATTTTAGTTTATTATGCTTTAGAGGAAGACTGGGGACGATTTGTAACCGCAATTAAATTTTACTTGGAATCTTGCTTAGACTGATGCCATCAGAGTCCTTTTCTGTCTCGGAAAAAGGCATTAAGTTACTCTCGTCAATAGGAGTTAGCGTAGCATTTTTTTTTGGGCAAAGCAAAGTTTGAAGTTGAACTTTTGAAGGAACATTATTAGTAAGATCTTAGAATTCTCCTATTAAGGGCTAAAAGAGAAGAAGAAGATCAGAGATGGCGATAAAAGTAATCTATCATGTAGTAAGAGTACCTGATAAGGATAAGTTAAGAACTAACCTCACTTAAGGTTTCTATGCCGAGAGAATTGAAAGTTTTACTTAAAGTGATAAGTTATTGCTCCGAATAAACGAAGATTTTATCGATTCTCTGCTACGGCTTAACTCGGATTGGATATGGAATTGCATCCATTCGTGCCGTTTCCCCATCATTCCAATACTTTGATTATCATTTAACTTTGCATCACTAAGCATCACCCTTTCCGTTCATATGCAAACAACTTCCATGTACATAGGTGGCGTATCGAAATTGCGTTGCCTTAGTTGTTTTTGTTTTTCTATCGAAAGCATAAAAGAACATATACATGATTGCGTATTAGGAAAAAAAGTTTAAAATTTTATTTTTGCATTTATGTTATTGTTATTATTAGGATTGTACCCGAGAGTTAGTTTACTAGCACATGTCGAGTGTTTTTGATGTTCTACTTGTAGTTGTTGTTTTTGTATTTTATTAGTAATATTGGGTATAACATGCATTTTTCAATTTTTAGTTGGGCATCTCGTTTATTCGTTTGTGTTTCTTCTTCCTTTTTTTCCGTTATATTTTCATTTTCATTTCTTTGTTTTGTATAGATTTACACACTGCTTGTCGTTCTCTATCAAACAGAATTGAATTTAGACAATTTTTACATGGAATTACAAAAATCCCGTATCGAATATGATACAAAAAGTAAAGGGCATTTATATAGATGGGTGTGTATGTATGTGTATGTGTGTGTTGCGTGTGTTGCGTGTGTGTGTATATGCGATGCGTTACGTTGGTAAATTTAAACAAAATTTTTTAAATTTCATTTAGTTTCAGTTGTTGTTTTTTTTGTAGGGCGAAAATAGATAACAGAAAAGCTTAGATGCAAGGTCACAACCATTTATTTATTGAATTCAATTTAATCAAAAAGAGATTTTCAAAAATAAAATTAAAAAAAAAAGAAAAGCTTAAAGCGCTTTTGATTTTCATACAATAACTTGGGGAGTCTAAAAAGTATTAAGCCTTTCAGTTATGGCTTACAATTTCAGTTCCAGATTCCACCTTAGTTAGCAGGTGTTCATTATTCAGATGCCTTGCGCAACCGATAAGAGCTCATTAGAAAAATTTATTCAATAAAAGTAGGGGATTCACTGCAAAAGGTAAAGCATTTTCGATCTAACCGGCAAAGTAGTGGAAGGAAAGTTTATTACCCGTAAGAGTATTTGCAAAGAATTCCATTTAAAAGGATTCATCATTATAAGGAAACTTAAAATAATTGATGGCTTTGCCGTATTCGTTGCTGTACGCGATATCGCAAAACGTTAAACCATTGGTGGGCCAAAGGAACCGGTCCGGCTTTAGTTCTCATATCACGGAGGAAGTCACAATAGGTTGAATGGATTAACGAAAAGACAACAAGTGAGAAACTTATAGTCGATGATGACCGAATCCTTTATACCCATGAACGCTAACCTAAAAAAGACTAAAGCAAAGAAAAAAACTAAATTTTCATACTCGATAATTTCGGGTGGGCGCGGCTGATAGTTTTTATTTTAAAAATAAACATGGAAATGTATGCTGTGCATGTATTGTAACAGGCACAAAAACACGGAAAGCAAAGATGTTGACAGAGTTTGTTGCGTAGGCGGGTAGACGTTGTAGGCGCACTCTTTGACCAGCTTGAGTCGTTTTTCAAATCCTTTTGCGACTTTTTAGACGCTCTGCTTATTCTACTTACATATATACACCGAGAAAAGAACCGAATTTGTAACTACCCAAGAATTATATACTTTATGTGGTTTTTGAAGGTAGCTTCTGCGCGTTATAAAGGCACTGAACAAAAATTACATTTTGGGACACTATTATAATAAGTAGGCGTGGCAAATTTTGTCCAGTTTTGTAAAGGTACCACAGCATTTTCCGTAGAATACACGTTCAAATTTTTGTAACTTTATCTGTTGTAGCTTCCTTTTGAAAAACAAAGGTTTCTTCAGCTTACATGATATTTTACGCGCGTCCTTCGACCGGGTTTGGCCATTTCCAACCCCAGTCTGCGTGCGAGAATTTCCAAATTTGAAGTCGACAGCTTCATTTTTGGTTTCAGGAAAATGTTTATCACAGACAGACAGACGAACATGCTTAAATCAATGGAAAATTTGATACTGGTCATGAATATATACATTTTGGGGGGTCTCTGAGTCTTCCGTTCTGGGCTTTGCAATTGTTTGGGCAAATCCTTCACCCTTCGGTGATGGGTATAAAAACATTTCACATATGCTTACGCATTGTGTTCCAAAAACAAAGAGAGCTTTCTTTTTGTAAAAACAAGCGCATTACGCGTCATCACAAATATTTTCATCAGCTTAGTACAACTGACGGAAAAGCTCATGCCATTCGGTTTGTTTGTTAGTTCGTCAATATATTAATATTCGGAATGTGTGTATTTTTAATACACAAAATTATTTTTGTGCTAACAACACCTCACATATATATGAGAGAACGAAATTTTCTTATCTATAACTTCCTTTTCTCAATTCCTACGTTATCTCCTTCACTTGGATTGCGTTATCCAATTAAATTTAATTGTATATAATCGAGATCGAAAGAGGGAAAGAGACAGAAAACATAATTTACACTTTAGTGAACTTTTGAGTTTTCAGCAAAAAGAAAAAAAAAAAAAAATTAACTCTCTATGCCCTAGCGACAGTCAGTCAGAATTTAGATTTACGTATTTATAAGGTGCAAGTACTTGTGTGTACACAATCAACACGCTCTGAAATCTTTGATGGTTTGAAAAGAATCGCTGGAAGAAAAGGAATTTCTTTTCGAAAATTGTAACAACGCAACAAATACATATAAGAAAAATATAGAACGAGAGAGAGGGCGGGAGGGAAAGCATGAGATAGAGAAAGCGAGGAGGACAGAGAAAGGGGGAAGACCCAACACCAAATACGCCCAAATACCTTTAAATTATGATTTTCTGTTTGCTTCAGTTAAAACAACAACAACAACAACAACAACAACGAACATTCGCACATAACGTTTGCTAACGAAAACCACAAAGAGTGCTAAAGCGGAAACAGGAAGTAAATGCTTGAAATTTGTACAAAATTCACACACACATACTGTTCACGTACATGCAATCTTGTCCTTAAAAAGCCAGACATTTATTACATGCTGCAGTACTGCACTCTTAAGTCTTTCGCTTTGATCACATAGCACAAAGTCATTGTGGAGTAGGTTTAGTTGAACGAATTCATTTTTTGTTTTTTTTTTGTTTTTTGTGTTTTCTTTTTTTGCATATATATGAGTGTATCCAGGCTGTTTGGTGATCCCAAAAATGAAAACCCGTAAGCCTCGTTAGACTTTTATTAAAATCTCGTATATAATCAAAAATTTTGCTTTTGTTACTACAAGTGCGTTCTATATCTTAGGCAAAGATTACCTAAAAGAGAATGAGTAGGAGAGGGGGGGGGGGGGGGGGGGAGGAAACCGTCCAAGAAAATGTTTGCTATATATGCGTAAAAGTTATAAAAACATTATGATTTGGTTTCATTTAATAAATTCTTTCATTTCATTTTCTTCCTTATTTTTGTATAAATAAAATACACTCTCCTCGCTCTTCACTTTGTGCACCTCAACTGTCTAGGACCTAGTGTTTGTTAGTGTAAGACTTGAGTGTAATTATTTTCATAACTTTCCTAGTTTTGAGATAAGAGAAAGAACTTCCAAGAATTTCATGTAGTGTTGGATGAGATATTTTCGTGTTAACCAAAATTAAACTTTTCTTATCAAATTTAATTGTTTGTTCTGTGTTTTTCTCATTTCTTTTTGCTTTTCGTCAACTAGCACTTCACTAACTCGAATTAATGTCTCCAAATTCAAACTATCCGCAAGTTAAGTTTTCAGAGCTTTGTACGACGAATGTTTGTCGTCCGATTAAGTAGCGGCATTGCTTTAACTCGTTAATCTTTAAGAGAAAACTGAAGAAATTTATAAAAGAAAATTTTTAACAAAATAACTCATTAAATACTTTCTAAACAACTTCATCTAATATTTACTTTTTCATTCATTTTGAATGATGAAATACGAAAAAGTGGCATCGTGTTCGATGAGAGCTTTAAAGGGGCAGGCCCCGATAGTGAACTAACTTGTTCCAAGTTTAAAAAAATTAATTTTTTTTGTCAAAAATCTTATTATTTTTCATCCACTTTCGATATAAAGTGCACAAAGTTGTTGCCATATGAAGGATGGTTTTCTTGAAATACTTTATACGAAGTGGTCTCCAAAATATAGACTTACATGCTTCCAATATGGTACAGTTAATTTTTATGTCAAATTACTATTGTATTATGGAGTAATTTTATGTGTAAAATATTCAAATTGAAGTTTCTTATACCCTACAGAGGTAAATTAAGCTTGTGCGGATATATGCAACACCCAAAAGCAGGTGCAACGAACAAAGAAAAAAAAAGTGATTTTGATTCGATCTAAGCGTTTCGGTACTTTTATTTGTCTGTTCGTCCGTCCATTTGTCTTGCTTCTTTACTTTCAATTTACCGTCGAAATTTTTTAAGTATTTTAACGATATTTTGCACACGACATATGTTGGCTCAATGCCGAACGCTATTGCAATTTGCGCAGCACATCTACGTTCTGTATATCGTTAAAATATCTCCAAAATTGTGATCTATTCATAGATAGGTAAACAGAAAAGCTTAAATTGATTGAGAAAATGATTCTGAATCGATCTGTGAAATAATAAAAGGTCAGGAAAATGTTGTTGTATAAAATGCAATCATATAATATTTTTAAATAATACATTGATTTAAGCTTAAAAAACGATAAAATAAAAGAATTTAATGACCTCAACTGCATTTACACCATGACACACGAAACGGCTCATATATTTCTGAAACCAGTGGATGTGTTTTCTTTAACTACCACTTAGCCCGTGGATATCAACCTAAGAGCCCAAGATATATTTTATTTATGCTTGTGCCAATGCATGCAACACCCAAGAGAGCCATCTTTTGTTATGCTAATAGACTCAAGACCATTTTCACCATGCCACATCGTCTGATGCCTGTCTCCGACTTTCGTGTTTACCACTCACTTGTCGCAGTTTTTGACATAACACTACGACATGAATATATAGTGACTGTAACTAAGTGTAGCCAACACTTTGTTGGAGAGGTATATATGTTTAAAGAGAGAGAGAGAGAGAGAGGGAGGAGGGCAATAATTAGCAGGAAAAGTGGTCCTCATTTCTTTCTCATTTCATATGAAAGTCACAGGTAAATAAGATAATTATAATTCTCGCCTAAGCGCGTCCAAGACTACTAAGCAGGAAAGAAAATTTTGTTGTGTTTCCATTTCAGGAG
>CCAG010023333.1:0-42291 GCA_001077435.1 Glossina morsitans morsitans
GAGAGGTATTATACTTCGAAGCTGCTTGAGAGTTAACCTATCAAGCTTGAAATTTAATCTGAAGAAAGCTAAGACAAAACAATTCAAAGTCACTTAATCTACTATAGAGAAAATCTTGAGATGGTTTTGAGATGATGTCAACAGACGAACGATGCTTTCCCCACTGAGGCTTAACAAATATAATTCAATAGTTAAGCAATTTTTCACATATTCGTTAAAGATGTGCTTTAAGGTTCAGGTAGCTTCCTCACATGTTGATGTCTAAAGCATATGAATGTTGTTAGATAAGATGCTTGATTTCTCTATGCCGCTTATACAGCGCTATAACAATAAACCATAATTGCATTTGATCTGATTTGATTTCGTTTCATTTCGTATTCGCAATTAATCCTAATTGAATTGCTATGAACGTGTAATCCGATAATTAGTCATGTCTGCTTAAAAGTCTTCTTTTGCAGTTGTATTAAAATATCTCGAAATATAATATAATTCGATAGCACAGGAATGATGTGTGCGAGTGGCGCGTCGGTAACACCGCAAACAACCGTACCTGTGTTGGTGTAGGTGTCGCTACAAAGCGTATAATTAATAATGTTTATTAATTGTGCTGAAATTGTAGTTAAATAGAGATAAATCAGGTTAAATGTGTGGGGCAGGCTGGAGCAGTGAGTGGGGAGGAAGTGTGAGATGCGCCCTATTAAGTACTTTTTCAGCCAATTTTAATCTTCCTTTATATTGAAGTGAAATTTATTTACTGTTTAATGGAATTTTATTCAAATTTATTTTTATTTACATTAAACTTTAGTTATCTTTGCCCCGCTTGGTGTTAAGGCTGTACGGGCTTTATGTGTATTTTCTCTTGTTTTTTTTGCTTTCTGCATAATGAAGTAAACGAGAATAAAATTTTTATAGTTCAATTTTTGTTTTTGTTTTATTAAAACATTTATTTGAGATTTATATTTTTGTATGAAAAGTTTATTTTTCTGAATTTTTTTTACTTTTAATTTACATTATGTTATCGTATTCCCTTTGGATCACTCTCTGTGGTAAAGTTTTGTTTTAGAACAATACCGCTTTTTTTCGTTTTGTAAAAGTTGTTGGTGCACTTGCGATTGATTGAAAAGTTCGCAGAATTGCGTGTACACAAACCCTCAATGGTTTGAATCGAAAATTCTTTACTGAAATAATTTCAGTATTCAGTAGTGTTCCTACCTATGTACTTTGTGTCCGCCTTTGTGGGATGAGGAGATATTAAAGTTTTTTTTCGCTTGTAACAACAAGACCGCGCGTCTTGGAACGCGTAACGAGCTGACTACCTTCAGCGCTTGTCCATCCGTCTGTCCGTTCGCATGTTTATATCGTTGGAAACGTCACGATAGGAAAATTAACCAAAATAAAGTTAGTGCACAGTTTTTGGAGGTTTATGCCTTCACGAAAAGAGTAACAAAAGTTTATCAGAAATTTCGCGGGCAATTAATAAAAATTGCGCTGTAAATTCAGCAGGAGATTACCAAAGATTACTTAGGCATTTGCGGATAAAAGATAGGTAAGAGAAGTGTTGAATAGTTCCTTGTCGGCCAAACTCCGAAGCCAGGTAACGCTTTGATCAGTGTCGTTAAGAAGCGTGCTACCATCCCAGCCATTCAAACAATTACGCAATCTATTCAGCGAACTCATTTTTCCACTTCGTCCAGTTCGTCAGCAGTCATGGACAATGATTGCCACAATGTTGCAAATTGTCGTTCAATTGCACTCTGTTCCACCATAGTCGAAACCATGAGAACCATTGCCAACCAATTACAAGCTGAGAAGATGTGTCGAATCTGAACACTTTGTTAGAGGTTGGCTCTATGGAATCACGTTAATCGTCCTTTTGACGAAGATAAGATTACTGGTCTGGATATGTCGAAGGCACGCAAGAGCTTACAAGGCGCTGTTGTCTTCGCGGCAATAAAATTTCGTTCGATTCGTATCGAATTACTTGAATAACCCTTCGATAAGAGTTGTAAACGGCGCACTTAACCCTTTCCCTTAATGCAGGAGTACTACAAGATTCTCTTCTGACGTTGATTAGGGACTCCCGATATGTGGCAGAAAATCTTGTTTATATTCTTTTCCAGACAACAGAATCTTGCGTCTTTCACTGAAAGATCAAGGAGCACTGAGCTTCAAAGCAAACGCTACATTATGAGTGACATGAATTGACTGAATTGAGACCTCGCTGATATATCTGAATGGGATGAGCTTAACAAACACGGAAACGTAGTGCTGTGTCTTATCGCACAAGAGAAGTGTTGGACCTCCTATTTCTTAACGGCGGAAACGTGAAAGAATTGAAAAAGAAGTATCGAAAGAAGCAGTAAAGGGCCCAGGGCTTTTTAAGCGGTGCTTAAAATACTTTTCTGCAGAAGGTATTCTATACCGTCCATATTCTTGAAAGGAATACTAAGATCTATTAAGAATTATTAAAACTTTCACTATATCCATTAGGCACAAGCCCTTCACAAGATCAGAGAAATTTTTCCATTACAGGAAGTGCAGACATAAAGATTTTAGATTCTTCCATAAATGTTCGCAATGATCGAAAGAAAGTATTGAGACTTTTGTGCTCAATGTATTGCAGTAAGCGTGAAAGTTGGCCTATTATACGCATTCCATGAATTTTTCAATTGACTGGATATAAACAATAGTTGTTGTTTTTATATTTTACGATTTAAATTTTTTTGTTTTTTAAGTTTTTTAATAAAGAAAACCAAAACAGAAAAAAGCCACCACAAAATGTGGGTCAAGTAATTTCCTACTCAATTGCTGCTCTGTTTATATATAAATATATGTGCGTATACAAAACATGCGCACACACACACACACACACACACACGTACGCCTAAATAGCCTGCATAGAAATATATACGTCTGTATGCAAACTTAGTTTTGTAAAACTCTTCACCGTTTACCGGTTGGCTTAAACATAAATACATACAAATGCATTGTTACGCTGCTATGGAAAATGTTTTGTATGCAAGAAAATATAAAATGAAAAAAAAAAAACACAAACAAAACTTTCCGTGAAAATTACTAACTTTACATAAAATAGCAACAACAACAACAACAACAGCAGCAGCAGCAGCAGCAGCAGCAGCAGCAACAAGAACAACATTCATCGCCTATATCTCTCTTACGCTCTTGGTCTCTAACATTTGTTTATAATATTCAGCATTTGTTTGTTTTCAGTTTGTATTCTTCTCTTCGAAATAAAAAAAAAAGCGAAAGGTTGGTTAGTTAAGTAAGTTTGAAAATTTTGTAAAACACTCCCGTACCCCTTCTTTTCAATGCATTTCCACTGCTTATCTCTCCGTATTACTCCCTCTCTCTCCCTCTCTCTCTCTCTCTCGCCACGATTGCAATTTTCGCCAGGACTTATGGTTAACCATTAAGTGTATGGCATTTTCTGTATTTACATATATTTTCTTTGTGAAAAGTTTTCCGCAAAATGTTAATTGTGTTGAGTGGATACAATTGAGTGCTCCAGCATCTGCGTGTACATACATAGAGATGCGCTAGTAAATTGCAGCCGAAATTCGCTCTCGTGTAGTGATAGGGAAATATTTAAAATGATAGACAAACTTTTTCAAAAGTGACTGTGAAATTTGAAATCATTATCATTATCATTATCATTATCATTATTAGATAAAGAAAATTACATATAATTAATTGTTCCATTTCGTTACACACATGCATCAATATGATGCTCTGTAATTAGTTTTCACTTTAAGCGAAGGAAAGGTTTTCTAATATATGATGGGCCTCCAACATGCCGTATATTTATGTATATGTATATATATTTTCTGTTCTTTTTTCCATAATAATGAAACGCAGATGTTGGAAATTCATTCATTCATTGGAAAAATATAAAAATATTTTCCCTTAAAGCATTTTATCAAAATCAAACATCACTCATTACAAAATTGAGAATAGTGATGGGATTGTAAAATAATTAGATAGATTTCCGCTTTTTCAACTCGATTTCACTTTAACTAATTTAAACTGACAATTGTTGTGAAATGTTGTATTTTTTACTCAATGAAAGGTTTTGAATAAACAAAGCCCTTAGCAAAAAGATTTCAAATCCATATAATGACGAACCAGAAAATTAACTGAAAAGCGAGCAGCTTTTCTAGGAAGGTTGTAAAGTGACTCCTAAGCTTGATTGCAATTGGATCCTATTCAGTAGATGGCCGTCAAGACATCAACATTGTAGGAAGTTATGAATAAAAGCTTGCGTACGCGTACAGTTACTATTGAAGGGATTTGAAACTTTTTATCGTAAGTTTATTTACAAAGTTAAGCACACTAGGGTGCTCAAGGGAAAAGTAGAAACATTTCGTGGCCAATAATTCATACAAGGATTTATAATGATTACGTCATTCTGCACTAACTACGTTGTCTCGTCTACGGTATTCGACAGAGATTAGCATATGATATTAATTCCGTTTAGCCATGTGATAGGCGATCTATCTTCACTAAATAGGAGGAGAATTGTCTTGTACTAAACGGTTTGCTTGTTTTCGTTGCAAAATCTACCCTTAGCTGATTCTAGATGAAGTGTCACATGTGCAGACTTAACCGTGGCTGTGGTTGATGGGTTTGCGATCACTTAACAACTGCAGAGCTGCTCGGCTTTCAAATACAACACTGAAGTAACTATATAAAAGCACATATAGCTTACTTCTAAATGTGGGTAAGGCGTGGTAAGGTGTGGTAAGCAAGCAAGTAGTAGAAGAACATCACATCCGGTAGGCTTTTTCGAGGTTTTGGTGTAGTCACTAACATTACAGAATTTTCCGGAAAACGACTTTCAATTTTCTGATCGGAATACTCACGGACCGACAATCGAGTGAACAAACAAAACATGCTTCTAGTTAGGTCTAATAATCGACATAATTCCAGATAGGCCCCATGCTGGCTCGGAGTGCCCGTCAAGTAAACGCTACGCAAGCCACCTATTATCTGGAACTATGAAGACTAATGGATAACCAACGTACCTTCTAATATCAGATTTATTTGTGGCCTGATATCCTCGGACAGATCGGCTAACAGATTAGCTAAAAAAAATAGGACAATGCCTAGATTGGCTTTCGGTCTGAATGTTGCACATAGAAATTTGTAATTTTCGTCATGCAGTCCGTTAGGGATAACATCGTTGTTGCAATGAGCTGAATTCTTGCCGCTCTGGGTCTATCAAAGGCATTTGGCAGAGGCCCACACATTAAGCTTATTAACACATTGAATGAAAAATTCAACTTAGCTCGTAGTGCTTATAAACTCATGGGGTCGTATATTTCGGATCATAAACAGTTTGCTTTTGAGAAGAAATCGAACGCTTCCACCACTGAGACTATATCCGGTGTATCGCAAGGTTCGTTTTTTGATCTTGGGCGTTTGGTTGTTAACGATAAGCTTGTCTTACACTCAAGGTGTCCAAGCTATAACTTCGACAGATTTCGAACTCCAGCTAATCGTACAACGCGCTTTGTTTATAATGTCAAACTTAGAGACCACATCTCCTCCTTCTTTCATGGTTTCCAAAAAGTCTCCTTTCCCGATTATCTAAAATTCCGGTTGCTTATCTAACTCTACAAAAACGTTTTCAAACACGATTCCCAAGCTTTTTCATAGAACGACTGCAGGCTCCTAAATCGAATAGAAAACCTTTTCTGTTTTCCTACTCATCAGCCAAATGGTGCGTTACTGTTCGTCTTGCTAAATATTGGAATGCGGCGAAGAAAATTGACCGCACTGTTACACTCATAATTTATATATTTTGCTGTTGGTACGAATTGATGATTGCGAAGTTTATGGAGCAAGATGATTACATTTGCAGCCATTTAGCTAACTTGTATACTCACTTACGTTGTAGTTACTTTTTGTACATGAAGTGTACGTTTGTAATTAGGTAATAGGCCCATGCTTTTCTAGTTACTTCATAAATAAATAAATGAAAAATTGAAATGAAATTAAAGACTTCTGCTGAAGATACTGAGCTACTCTTGCAAACAATCTCTTTAGACAATGTGAGTGCTTCCGAAAATTTTTTTCTTTATTGTCTTAAAATTTGGTTTGAGGTTTCTGGTGGAACAGCGTAATGTCCTATCTGTTGTTATGCGATCAACTAACGGACTGTATTGTGACTTCATTATTTTTATTACTCAAGTATGTGCTACTTCCTTGGATATTATGGTTCCTTTACAGTTTTTACTTTTGTCTAAAAAAGCAAAATAGTCTAAATTACACTTTTCTTAGACGATTACCCCGGCGTCGTGTCCTAATAAACCTTGGATAGTTTGATGCTCCCCCGGATGCTCCCCCATATTATGCTCGTCAAGTCAAGTCGGTATAGTCGAACTTCTAGCGCAAGCTATTATTTCGATTTAACCTAAGCTAAGTAGAAAGCTTTCTACAATTTGCAGTAAAATTAAATTAAAATAAATATTTTAAGAAATTGCCAAAGCTTTTCCTTTAATGAGAAAATTTAAGTCGCTGTTGTTTAATTTTCATTTCTTAGACATTGATTTGTGCAAAGCAGTATGACTTTGCTTTCCTTGCGCATCTGATAGGACCATAAGAGATTAAGATAGAAAACACTACCCGCTGTTGCTCAAACTTTCAAATATCTCCATCGTTACTAAGATGCCTTAAGCCATTTACAGATAAGGAAGACGTCACCTGGAGACATTCATGCTGAGTTTCGTTTAATTACATGTTAATGATTTATGTTAAACGTTATGCTTCCTTGCTAAGTCGAATAAATATGAAGTTTGCAATCAGGTATTGGAAGCATCTGTAAGGTTCGCGATGCAGAGAGAGAGACAGAGAGAGAGCAAACCATTTATTAAATTGATTTAATTTCATATAAAACATTTTAATAAACTTACATTAATTCAGTTTTGCTTTAAAAACACTTGAACACAATATATGTTTAAGATAAGTTAGTTATTTGAAAATATTTCGAAAATGATGCCTTTCAACCTCTACTTATGGTCAAATTGTGCCTGCAAACGCATAAAGTTGCTTTAGGTACAAAATAATTTGAAAAGCGATTAATGAGACGTGGAAGTGACTTCCATACAAAAGCAAGAGCCAGAATTTAAATCATGATTCTATAATGATCTAAGTCTTTTGTTATCAGCACTTATTGAAATATTTTTGGTTAGAGCTCTTCTGACAGCAGCAATCAAAAACATTACATCGCTTCACAATTAATCGAAAACTGCTTCAGCATGGAAAAGGTGATTTCAATGTTCATTCCTGCCATATATTCGGTGGCAATGCATTTTATCGACAATTTTCGCAAGCGAACTATTTATTAACGTAATTTACGTTCACTTAAAGCGCAACATTGCCGTAGCTTCTTAAGCATATTAAAGATGCGAATAAATACTAATATGCTTGCTTGCCTTCAGCTATTCTTATGGCATAAGTTAATACGCAAAGGCTTTATATAAATAGATGTAGTTGTAGTAGAGGCTTCTATTTGCGCATTAAAATGTATATTAATAGCAGAGCTATTATAACAGCTTTGTATGTTCATAAAGGAAATTAAAAGGTATTTTAATACAATAGTTGCATGCAAATAACGTAAGCATAAATAATTCCAAGAAAAATTGAACTAAGCATAACGGCATCAAACGTATTCGGTTCTCGTAAAAGTTATAAAACTTTAATTGCCCGTGTAACGGTTGCTAACTTCTGAGTTTAATTAAGGTATTGGGAACATACACTTATATGACTGACACACAGACAATAGTTGATATAACGAATTTTATCTCTCCGTCCGTCTGTCTAATTTCTACGAAAGACCGGGAAACATTTTCATTATTGACTGAGAGAGAAAGAGAAAGTTGATCTACTTTAGGGCGCAGTATGACTTTGTCGTGATTTAATATTTCATGATTGCCTGCAAGCGCTTAGGTATTCTCTCTCCGACTTTGCAACTTACTAAAAGTTTCGAATTTAGATACCTCGAGACGATTCATGATTTCGAATCATTTAAAATTTTATAATTGGATGGAAAAGTTTTCCAATACTTTATCAATATTTTTTCATAGTTCGATCGCGAGTTTAGAAAGAACTACTCAACGACATTGCGATAAAGCGAAATGTCGCGATTGAAGGCAAGAGTTTTCCGACAACTAAACATTTTTACTCAAAGAATACTTAGTAAGGAAACTATGGTTCCCAGTTGTTTTATACTAAGTTTTTCCAGCGAGCACGGCGGGATGTTATGATCGATTTTCGAGCACTTTTTCCGTTAACTATTCTGTGAAGCCTTTCTGTTCGTGTGATGTCTATCCATGTGAACTCGTTTTTAGGCTACAGTGTACAAGATTGGTACACTGACGTACATTGACGACTTTTTATATCAATTTAGAAAAATGGAACTTGATGACCCTTAACGCGAAATGGTATGTTCGAAAGTTCATGGCCTAAAGGTGTGAGTATACCCGTGTAAAATGAAAACCTTCCGTATAGGCGAGTAATAAACAATAGTGAGTTAATAAAGGAAATTGCGCGATGAGAAGGTGTAAATCCTAATGCTATACATTTCGGTAATTTTGTAAATATGTTATAAGAATTCAAATTTTTCTACTCTGTCCCACTTGTAGCGCAAGGGTACATTCAGTTTGTGGAGATGAATACAACACGCAGAAGTACGTTAGTTAGACCCACCGTTTGTTAGATTCAGAAGCACTTTGTGAATCCATCTAAGCTTCTCTGCTTGTCTGTCTGTCCGTCTGTCTTGTTTTTTTTGGTGTTCAACCTAGTGGTCGAAATTTTGGCAATATTTTGATAAAATTTGGTACGCCAATGTGTTTTGGTCCAAGGACGAACGCTATTGAAAATGGTTGCGATCGAGGCACCTTCTCGACTATTTGCTCTAATTTTAAAAGGTCATTATATAAATAATTATATTGATTTAATAGGCATATGGTATATTCGGGCCGCTTTCCACTATAGTGTTTTTACCTATTATTTTCTTCCTTTGGGACAAGTTATTTGCGAAGGTGTTTAGTTTTGCAGTCTTTTCCTATGTACACATTCCGTGATTCCAACCTCTTACTCTCTGCTTAGAGATATATATTAATTTAATAAATCATAATAATTACTGCAATTTTCTATTGACTATCAAAAGTAGTACGAGTGTCTTATGCATCACGTGTGCTTCGATTTCTATGTAGGGAATAAAAATCTCATTTGGCTTGTTAGCTATAAAATGAAGGGACCGCCCAACACATTCCTCTTAATCGATAACCAGAACGTAATGCCTTGTGTGATAAAAGTCCCTTGTCTTTAAAATACATTGCTTAAAAGTTCCTATTGTTATATTACTCGACCGATCCCCTTCACATGTTTTACAAAATCGATGATGTCAATTAACGACCACTTACTTACTTATCACGTAGTTATATAAATTCATCTCATTCTAAACGCGGTCATTTAATACAATGTTTATATTCAGGTATTTTTATTTATTATTATACTCAATGTATATATAATTGTATGTTTATTGTGTAGATTATACGACTAAATACATATATAATTTATTTAAATACTTTTTTTTTTATTATTTATTTCTTATTTGGTTTCATTTACATTCTCTCTACAACTTATTGACTACAATTAAATACGAGGAGAATTTTTACATATATATCGATTTTGTTTTCATAATTATTTCCGCTTACATTTTTAATTGGTTTCTTTCAATAAAACTCTAATTACTAAAATATTTCATTTCATATTTGTTTAATTGTTTTTTTCTTCGTTTCTTTTCTCCACTTTTGTTTTTTTCTTTTTTGGTTTGGTTTGGTTTGGTTTGTTTTTTCTTTTTTTGGTTTCTTTTCAAATTTGGGCAAAAAATATTTCATTCTTTACGTTTTCATATTCAATTTGTTGTTCTTTGTAGTTTGTTTTCTTGTTTTTAACCTTAATTTGTTCTTCACACATTTACTTAACATTTTGTTTATTTCATTTCATTTTACTTTATATCGTTATTTTTTTTTTATTTTATTTTTTTTAAATAATTATTTCTTTGTAATCTTTTAATTAGTTTTTCAAAAAAAACTTTATTTTTATTTTTATAAATTATTTTTACTTCATTTTTTATTAACATTTTTTGCTTTATTAACTTTAACTTTAATTTAATGTGATTTTTAACTTTTCTTTTATTTGTTTTATGTTCTTTTTAGATCCGCCTCCAGCTGGTGATATTCATTTAAATAAAGGTTTGTGATGAGAGAATGTAAGCCTAAGAGATCGGATAAGTTGAATGCTTGTGTTCTTGAAACGTGTACATGGTTGTAAAGATTTGTTTGTTTTGTGTTTTTGCAAAACTTACGATTTGTAAAAATTGCTCTGGATTGTCTCGACAACGCGAACACTATGTTTTCGGGATAAAGCTTCTTTTGATTTTGCCCTCATTTCTTAAAAATTAAAAAGAGACATTCTGAGGTGAAATGAAGTCTAGTTGTCAGGCCTTTCATCGATGGACAAGATATCGATTAGGTCGCAGAGGTTAAGGTGTTTGCAGATAAACCCGCTTTCTATTTGATCAATCGAATGGAATTATGAATCGATTTAAGTTTTTCTGTTCGTATACCGGACCAATGGCTACCCAGCGATAAATCGACGAAATGCTGACACGACGGGAAAATCCCATTGAACATGTATTCGGTATCTTGAAACATAATATTGATTAATATTTCACAGTGATGAATGCTTTTAATATGCTTCCACAAATTTCGATAAATAATATCAATTCCGATAGAAGAAGGGGAATACGTACACTTGGATGTGAACCTGTTTGGGAAGCCCAAATAAATTGAATGATTCGTTTTGACCGATGTGTAAGGCCTGACTGCTTGGGTGCAGCATTTTTGATGGTTGTGGTTCGTCCCAAATGCGGGGCGATTAAATAATTATAGGCGCTTGATAAGAGGGGAAGGCTTGGATCATATCATCTCTCGTGTACGACTGTGTAGTAAGCCCTAGGTGGCGTAAATTACTTATAATTATCTACGATTCTAAGAAACTAGTCTGATAAGTCACCGAGGCAGGTGCAGACAATAAACATTCTGAACATGTATTAGATCGAGTTATTTTCACAATCGTTCTTCATAAAAAACGGCGTATTTCAACAAGATCGTCCCGAAGTTGTATAAGGTACTTACCGGCATTAACTTGCTATGGGCTTTCAATTTACTATAAATAACTTACGAATTTTACATCATTTAGTACAATTGTTGTTACCGCCATGGTTACATTCTATGTTACGTAAGTCTCGTTTATCGAACGGCTTACAACGACAAAAAAACTATGCGAAGTTTATGTGTGACAATTAACCAAAGCCTGGGGATAACTGGAAGGCAAATGTCGACGTCGACAATTTAAATTCTTCTTTCTTCTTATCATCGCTTGTGGTGCAGGGAATATTAAGTTTATGCAGACGCATGCAGCATCCATCTTTTATTATACAGGTCAATTCAGAGTCTTCTTATAAATTTACCTACACTTGTGCGTCTATCTATCCATCTGATGTCTGTCCGTGTATTTTTTTGTTCAATCCCATAGGTAGCAATTTTGAGACATTTTCGCAAAAGTTTGGTACACTGACAGGTTTCGGCCCATGGGGCGAACGTTTTGATAAGCCTTTATATGAATCGTTACTTGAAAATTTTGGATGGAATGAAGCAATATTTTCATCCTTTTGTCATACAATTGTTTATACGGAAAGTAATTTTTTTTATGGTAAAAAGAAGCAAGTTCCTTCACAATAATTATTTTACATAAAAATTAACCTTATCGAATTTCGACCACGTAAGTCTATTGTTTGCATCCCAACCTATATAACGTTTCTGATGAAAAATAGGATTTTGTGTGCCACAAAGGTTTAATTTTTAATGTTTTATGATGAAAATTGGACCTTAGTAAATTAATCATATGGAATTTGGATCGTATAGGTCTATACTTTGCATCGTACCACACGTAGGGGCTCCCATGAAAGCAAACCCGTCATCTATCACGACAAAGTCTAATATGTAGAGTATCTGGAAAATTTTAAAACCTTTGACAAGTAAATTAAGTTTGCTTAATTTGGACCGTGTTAGTTGACGTTTTTAGTACCGTCCAATATGAGGGCTTTAATGAAAATTATGCACTTATGTCGAAATAATGTGTAATTTTGGTTTATTGTCAAGAAAATGAGCGAATGATTGTATTAGGCAAAGTGGTGTAGGGTATCTAATCGTCGGCCTTGCTCAAATATAGCATTCTTATCTGTTTTAAAATATATATTTGAAGCAATTGTCAAAAAACAAAAAGGAAAAAGTTATCAATATTGTCTTTTGTCGATATTTATAAAAATTTATTAAAAAAAAAAAATTGCTTTTGATCTGAGATACTGAGCTTTCAACGTCTACATTGACGAGTAGAGCTATTGTATCCCGACTAAGTTAAGTGAACGGTGTCAATGTTTATTTTTTCTTAGTGCCATCAAATTTCTGGCATATGCTTTTAAATCGATTTGAAAGATATTTTCTTATAAGAAATATTGAAATCATATACACAATGCTGGTATGGATTATTTATAAGTTTCGGATTTCTCCGTTTATTTAAACAATTTTTCTTTTTTATTGTAATTAGTTTTTGTTATCTGTTCATTAATTTCGTTTGTTTTATTCTCAATTAAATTTCTAACAAATTCTAAAACTCTAAAATTATTACCGAGCTTTTATAAAGGAGGCGGGGATTGTGTTTAAGATTCAGTGTAAGTAACTAACTAACTATTGTGGCAGTTCTTCGTATAAATAAGTTTTCATAAAAATGAAATTTAAAATTTAAATCTCTTTTAATTAATCCTAATAACACCAAAAAAAAAAAAGAAAAAGAAACTAGAAATAGAGCTTAACTCAAAGAAGATTTATTTTCACTTCTATTTTGTCATTGCTTCAGTTAGCTCTTTACTAATATCCTGTATGCTTTATAATCGTCTGATTTCGTCGGCACATACGACATAATATGGTGATTAATAAAAACATCATAGCACTTACACCCAATGTAAAGAGAAAGATTTTACCGTATGGCAGTGTGTTGAGCTCTTCTTTCAAGCATATCTCCGGTGATTCATCGTGTAATATCAATTCCCTTAATTGATTTGGATTATCTTTGTGCTCGTGCCATAGACCAAGTTGTTCCAAATTCCATACTATATGCCGCGTTAGTTCGGCCATCGTTGATATATGCGTTACATTGGGACAATTCTCAATGCCATTGCATAAGAGATGGCGGGGTATACACACTTCTGTATTGCCGGGACATTTGAAATCACAACCACCGCCATCTTGCAATAAGGACGCAGCTAAACTACCATCGGGATTACGAGGTAAATGGAACAACTCGGTCCATACTAAGCGGAAAGCATTTTTACCCGGCTGACCGTCACCTGTATACTGGATAAGCACGGGCAAAGGTTCCTGATCACTGGCCAAGGCACCTAAGTCGGCAGCTGAAAGTATGGGCAAATCGCGAGCGAGTGAAATATTCTCTGGGCAAACTATAAAGCGCGGTTCTAAGCGACCAGCCAGGTAAACTTCAATTTTAGCACTATCGCAGGTTCGATCACCGAATCTGGCCTTCTCTAAGTGTAGCCATAAATCGCGCTGAGCTGCTACCTTTAATTCCCATATGCACTTTTCCCGACGATAATGATGTTCTGGTATCGCAGCCATAGGTCCAGTAACCAAAGCTAAAGCTTTTTTAAAGGGATAAACCAATTCACCATCGGGTGATGGCCCCAGCGTTATGGGTCCACACAAAGGCCCATGAGCAAATTCATAATAAGCTTCAAACAAAGGATTTGGGTTTTTAAAATAGGATGTAATGGCATGCTGGCCTTGTACTATCATCTCAAGATTCATTTGATCGGCTGAGGATATTACTCGAACCGGTCGTGGTATGTTGTCACAAAAGCAGGCTAAATTATTTTGGAATTTTTCTCTTTCCTCCCATATCACCAACTTGTCCACACGTTCCTCATGGCATCGCGTGCAAGCATTATTGTTGTATGGCAATTCCTTAAACATTACTGCACTCACTTCGATCAAAGCGCGAGCATACAAACGACGATCGGTTATAAATTTATATTGGCAGCGTACATCTGAACCACCAGTGCGCTTGAATATCAAAGAATTCATAGGTGAGCGTATTTTACCGCCGGGATGTTTCCAGGCATACATGACTTCATCGCACAACGTATTCGCCACTGGATCGCCAAAACGGGTGTTATTAAAGAAATCGTAGTGAGCCCAATAGTAAAGGGAGCTACCGCTATAAGAACCAGTTTTTGATTCAAATTGTACGTACAATGAAGGACTCGTGCTAACAAAATCCACTTTTTCCATAGGTCTGGAAAAGGTATCACAAAATGTTTTAATAATGCGAGCGGGATCAGTGCGATCCGAATCGTAAATTGTTAAAGATTCACCACAATCGCCATCGTACTTCAATATCGGCGATTCGATGCGGTTAATACGAAAACTGTAAAAAGATAAAGAGAAAAAAAATGAATAGCAATTGTAAAAATGAAAAAAATGTATAGCTGGCAATATCTTAGCTTAGTTATCGACTTAACGCTTGAGATTTTCTAAGGTTATGATTTACTTCATGTCTTAGGCTGTATTTCAGGTTGTGCGTACAGTCTGTTTAGCTTCAAATTTCGCGTAATCCTTTGAATAATGTTTTAGAGTTTACTTTGGTTTGTTTTGTTAAGATTATGTTCGAGATTAAATCTCAGATCAATGATTAAGTGCTTTAAGGTTATATTTTAAAGTTTCTTAATTCATGCATCGATTCTCGAATCCGATCTGAAGCTTTCCAAATCCATCATTCCTTTTGTTATGTGAGTAGTTACATGGTTTCAGAAAATCTCAATTTCAGCTAAGATTATCATTCATGACGTATTAGTTTTATGCAAATTTACTAACAAAAAGAAACTTTTTCAATTACTTTCGTTCATTGAAATTCTTTGGTGTAACAGTAAAGTACGTTTCCTAAAAAGCTCAAAAGAAATTTTATCCATTTTTCTTTTTTTTTTGATTGAGTTAGGAAAACACAAAAACCCTTAATACAATTACATAACTAGATGAGATGCTGGATATAATAAATTTCATATATACATGCAGAATATATGTGACAAAAAAGTATCTCATATGTATGTTATTAACTCGTACAAGTCATGAAATGGTATAATAAAGGTGTAGGAGTGGAGAGTAGATGGCAGGGCAGGTTGCAGAAGGAGGCAAAGTGAAAGAGCTTAATTTGAAAAATCCACAAAATGAAGCTAATATCATGAAGCATGCAAAAAATTATATGAGAATACGTGGCAAATATGAAAGTGCATGTCTACATACGTGTTTATATGGTGCACAACGCCTACAATCGGGTTAAAGAAGCTTAGCTACAATAATGATAATAACAAAAATGAAAAAAAGCATACTTTCTGTGCCTTTGATGTCCTACACGTAGTTTGGTATAAACTGAACTGGGTCTTGCAAAATTTAATTTTCTCAATATTTCAATAATTAATTGATGCTAATATTGCTTAAATGTAAAATGTATTTGGATTAAATAAGTTCAAGTCCACTTTCGTAAGTGCACTTTGTTCAGCAGCAAGGTACACTAACCATATGTCCTTCCTACGTTCCTATGTGCTGAAGAAAACTTAGAAAACCTATTTCGAGGAAACGAAATGTGAACGCTACCGTAAAAAGTAGTAATCCATAATGCTTCTTCAGTCAATTGACGATGAGTTATATGGATCCAGAACAAGGAGCAAAGTTCCTTTTTAATAGCACTGGGAACGAATAAATGGCTAAATTCGAGATTAAATCAATTTTCCCTTGAGTTTTGGCGTTAGTCTCTAAAGTAAAAAATGTAAAGGGCAGTTTTCTTTTGGTAGACCAATTACTATGCGTAGGCTGTTCTTCTTGTTTTTCAGTCTTCTTCTTCATAACACATTTCAGGATTGAAACTGGGGATGAAAGCGTTATTTTTTGTAAACACGATAGCTTGGGAAGACAAGTCAGACGATTGTTTCTTAGAGCCTGTTCGAGAGATGCATAAGAAGTTTAACTTTATAGGCAAAGCTTTAGTATATATCTTGCAGGTATCGCATAGTATTTTTGGGCTGCACAGAGACGTACCTTAAAAACCTAGCATTATGTTTGACTCAAGGGTAAAACACCACAATATCAGAATATATATATAGTCAGTATTAAAAGCGAATTCTCTGGCAATACTCCAGCAATGATGCCGTGGGGTGGATAGCAGAGAAACGGACATCCAAACCTATAAGGAATATAATCGATATTAAATTCCTGATAACGCGTAACTGTTAAATTAACCATTCCACGCCTATGACTTCCATCGACTCTCAGGTTTGTAAGTGCGTATATGACGACATTGAGCTGCTTTTGTGTTTATTGCAAACGTAATATAACTTCTGTGTGATTCAGTGTATTAAGATAGTGTGTTTACAAAGGATAAGCCTTTGTCTGCCCTCTTCCCTCTAATATTAGTCTATACGGCGTAATCTTGAGTCTGCAAAGCACAGACCCATACATTTCTAAATGTGTGTAAGAATGAACAAAGTTCATTTTTGTAGCTTGCATCCACTTACTCTGCTCGAGAGTAGAAGATCCGTATTCGCTGTTGTAATTTAGAAATATTTTGTTGTCTTCGGTTTATGGCCATGAACGCGGCTTAACTTACTAATAGAACTCAAAATAGGAAGTGTTGAATTTAGGAAAAACCAAAGCTAATCATGTAACACCTGTTTAACGTTAAGAATTTGATCAGATTTCCAGAAAAATTCAATGGACTTTCGATATGTTAGTATAAGGCTCGCAGTCGCATCCCCGGAAGAAACTATTATTGCTGAGGGCTGATTGCGATTAAATGGCACAGACATCAACTTTCAATATTTCATATACAGGATTGTAAACACATCCATCCATTAGGAGTCAATTTAGTTTAGAACAACACGTCTTTGCCACAAACGTTACAAAAGAAAAGCTGAGAAAAGTTCTTCGCCTTGAAGATTTTTATTGCTTTTCGGGGAAACTCAACCAAGAAGTGCAAGTCAACCAACTAGTATTCATGATTCGTTACTCACCAATCATAAAATGTTTAACATTTTAATCAAATGGAATTTAAGCATAATCCGGAGAAAAGAAGAAAAAACTAAATTTACTACGAAATGAATGTTTTTCTGCTGTTACAGCATAATTTCAATATGGTTTTATTTGCCAGAATAGAAAAAAAAGGTAAAAAAGACAACACCAACAACGATGATAACATACACATTATAGTTTAGTTTGGTTACACCCACATACGTACGTACACAAAAGTTACACTCATGAACCGTACGGGTTGTTTTCTTTTTTTTTTTTTCTTTTTTCCTTTTAGATAGATTGTGACAACAAAAAACTAAGCCTTATACCTGGTGGCATGTCCTTATAATCCAGTTGTATTCGCAAGCATCCATAGCTATACTAGCATACGTATATAAACATACAAACACATGCACGTACCTATATGAACATATTGATATGGTTGTTAGTTGGAGTGAAAAAATGAAAAATAAAACGGGAGAATAACGAGTGTATTAAAGTAAGTCGTAAAAGCTGAAGTGTCAGTATATGTGCAACTAAACCGCCGAATAAACGAAATGATCACCTTTAACGTGCTCTCTACATGTCTATGCGCATATATACAAAAAAGCAGCAACATATATATTAAAGGAACAACGATTCGATGGTTGCTTGCTTGCCTACCTATCTGTGTCTAAATAGCTAAAGGTTCAGATGTATGTGTATATTTAGGATTTTTTTCCTTGGTTTACCTTAAGCTTAACAATCTGACGACCTGTAGAAAGCTGGAGAGTTATGCAATTTTTGGAAAAATTCTATTTTCCCAACAGTTTATTTTACCTCCTGCATGGCGCCACACCTTCATTGAATTGAAGCTAAGGTTTCCTATGATGAGCCTATAGACATGTAAACGTACACATACGTACACACACGTACATAAGCATGCACATATGAATGCATACATACGTATATTTTTATATATACATATATATTTATATATATCTATATACATATATACATACATATATATATCTATACACATATCCCTGTATACAAGGATGTCGCTTGAATTTCTCTACATTTGCTAGTTGCGGGTTTTCATTATTTTTTACATTCTTTTTTTCAACTTTTTAGTAAATGTTAAATAAACACCCAGCACTATATGGTGTTGAATAAGAGTTCGGAAAAAATAAAAGGCTTGAACCCATTACGGCTTGCAATTGGTGTATGTGTGTGTGTGTGTGTGGAACTAAAAAAAAAAGACACACAAAAAATAGGAAAACAAAACTCTATGGTTGGCTTTATGCCAGCTTGTTATGAAAGAATTTGTATTTGTGGTCCATACAGTTGTAAGTGTGTTTTAAGATTTTCCCCTTAGCTTGGAAAGGGTCACCTAGACCAGGTATATGTAGAGAGCGTATTAGTTAAAAAAAAACATTCCAAATAAATTACATTTTTAGAATTTTTAAATAATTAAAAAATACACTTTTCGTTAAAATACTCTATAAATTAAAAAAAAAAAAACATCTTAATCTGTGCAACAGTGTGCGTTTGTTGTAAGCAGTAGATAATTTCAAAATTAAAGTTAGGAGACATAACGCAAAAGTGAAGGGATTTTTCTCGCTTTTTCCCTCTCTCTCTCTCTCTTTCTCTTTCTCTCTTTCTTTCTCCTTCTTTGTCTTTGTCTGCCTCTCTATTTTCTCTCCGAGCCTCGTCCATATTATTGACTTTGAGATATTTTTTTATCGGTGTTAATTACCCATCCTTTTATTTATCCGTATTGTTGTCCACCTTTCAATGATCAGGTCCATGCATCCTCATACTAGATAAAAAAAAAAAAACCGCAAGATATATTCGCCAAAGGCATTTTTCATAGTCATTCCTCGAGTCTGTATAAAGCTATTGCAAATTGCTTCGCTAATGTTAAGCATATAAGTGGATCTGTCGAGGCGATTTCTACATGATCCTGGCATAAATTCCTGCAAAGTTTAATTTAATGTCTATTGCAGACTGTAAGTTACAGTCTTCGGGATCGCATTTTCATTTTCATTGTCGTCAATTAAACGCGTGTCTGCTAAGTTTTAACTTTCTTTACCAAATCTTTCTTATCATGTGATATTGAAGAATAAACGATGGAGGACAGACAAAGCTTTGCTAATTAAAAATACAGTTAATTTTTGAAGACGTCTGGGAAAGTGAGGTTATAATTTGTATTGCGCACTTGCGCACTTCGTGGCGATCTAGAAAAATCCTTACGGTGAGTCGTGATATCTACGAATTACTGGAATATGGTCTCCAAAATATAGTATACATACAACACTTGGATCGAACTATTGCTGGATTAATGTTGATCTTTCTCTCTTTCTAGCCCTCTCTCAATATCTTTTCCCCTTTATATTTCGAGAAAGGATCCCAATGTTACAGTCAAGTATAAACAAGCATGAAATCCCCTAAAAGGTATATATTCTCACCTGGCGTAAGACTCGAAGTGGATTTAGACGGACTCGCGGGTTCATTTGTTAATCCCTTCGTTTAGTTATTCCTTTCTTTTTTCCTGCCTGTCCATCTATCCGTCGATTGACTGAATTCCTAAAAGTCGCAACAGTTATGACAGGCACCGACATCTACGAATGCTCTTAACTGCGGTTTGGAGGAACGAATATTTCAATATTATATTTGTCATGAAGTTTGCCTTCTATTGTATGTAGAAAGAAAGGGATCCTTTGCACGCGCGTTTGATGTTCACCGTCTCAAAACAACATACAAGGATTGTAACTGATCGATCTTGAGTACTATGAATTGGCCTTTCGGTTTGGCTAAGTTAAGTTAGTTTTTGAGCCATTCAAGGATGCCCTTATACCTGCCTGTAGGCACGGTGATGATCAGGAAGGATTGAACGTTAAGTAGGAATTAAAAAGCTAGTGGCATTGTCGTAGATGGATGTGTCTGCCGTCGGCGATTTAGATGATCTGTGTAAATATTTTTATCGATGTTTTTATCCATACCTCCTACGAATTTTCGATGATAGTGTTTTGTCTGTTATGGATATAATCTTGACCAGATCATGCCAGTTTTAAACCCCGTGTTTATTTACCAATTAAGCCAAACAAGTGCCAGCTTTCTATCTCAATTTTTTCGACGTAAACATTTTCACAATAGACGACAAATAAACAGACAGACAAATTTAAGTCAAGCCAGAAACTTGCGCTCATCTAAATAGCATACACTTTGTGGAGCGTCTGACCGATGTTACGTGCAGAGGTATAAATCTATTAAGCCGGCATTTCTTTGAATTTGCCATCAAACTATTCTCCTTTACATTAACGTTCTAATGCTTACTGTGACCCACATAGGCAAGTAGGTTTAGTATCTCTCTCAATGAGGTCTTTCGCATTGACAATTCTCAATTGGTTTATAGGTAAAAGGAACATTTTTTGAAACTAACATCTACTAACTTAAACCGATTTAAAATTCCTGCTTGTTTTTTTTTTTCAACCATAATTTTTTATCATATTTTTTCTTGTACGTATTCTTGCATATAAAAAATAGAGAGCAGAAAAGGAACAAAAACGAGTAATAAATGCAAACAACAATGATAACGACCAGCAGCAATTTAATGACAAATATCAGGAAAGAGGGCATCATCAAAAGCAACAACAACAATATGCTGCAACAGCAGCAGCAGTCACATCGTCAGTCAACATCACAGCATAATGAATGAAATTGCAGTGAAATTTTATGTTTGTTCAACAGCAACGAAAAACAAAGAAGAAAAAATAAAAAAAAAAATAAAATAAAATAACATTAACAACAACGACAGAAATTATGGAAGAAATCAAGGCGCAAAAAACGCCAACACTTTCTATATATGTATGTATGTATACACATATATACAAATATATACAACTATTTGTCTGCATAGTTGTGTCTATATATATATAGATGCATGTATAACAATGCTACAGACAACGAACGCATCGTAGCAATTTTAACCCAAGTGACAGGTTAAATTAAAATGTCACATAAATCTTTCCCTAGAATTTTCATTAAAAATACTTAAGTGGTAAGAAAGAACTACTGCTGCTTTTGTAACTATAAGCGCTAGACATTTTCCTTATTCCCCGGTGGGAAGTACAACTTGAAGAAAAGCCACACAAAAACTCTTTTAACAATTAAATAACAAACGCAACTAACCTATACATGCGTACTAGAAGCGGTAGTAGTAATTGTAGTGGTAGCAATAATCATAGTAACAGAAATAGTGAATATGTTGTGTGTCGCTCGTATTTACCTTGGAAAATATAAGCGCACAATTTCCCCAGTGCGGCCTTTAATATGATAACTGCATGAAGTGTTCGGCGGATACCAATGAGCTATACTTAGGAATATACCCTCACTGGCGCTGCTGTCCTTTAGCGAATCGGAACTAAGTAACCAATCACAAATGCCATGTTTAATGCCTGCCGTTTCAACATGTCCTGGCCAATTGCCAACATTAAAATGAAAACCGGTATTCAGCAGAGGCCCGGCTGGTGAGGTAACAAACTCCACATACATATATTGCGAAGTGCCTGCAATAGGTGGAAAAAATGAAAAGGAAGAAAGAAAAAAACAGCAGAGCAAATTTAAATATTTAGTCAGAATATTTACTGTTTGCTGGAATATGAGAACATTTATAGTAGATGGATGATACATGTGTGTGTGTGTGTGTGTGTTGTGTGTAGGCAAATAAACATTTAATAAATATTAATTGCATTAGCATTCAATATATCCTCAGATAAATGTCAGTGACATACATGCATATTTGTTCGTTGTCTGCATACGCACCAAACGTCAACAATATCTACTTCTGCTGGTAATGGTTCAGTCATTTGTAACTATATATATATATATATATATATATATATATCATAAATATATATGAAAGGTGTACAAGTCCGTATATACATTTATGCATTTCCCTGTCTTCTTTACATGCATATGGATCGACACAAGCGGCCATGGACACATGCACGCACACAAGCATGCATATGCAATTCCTTTATCGATGCCGTTGTTAATGGCGATGATGATGATGATGATGTTATTGCATTGTGTTATTTAACTTTAACTGTAACACATTTGTAAATTAACATCGCTTGGGTATTACAATCATAATCGCCCATCCTCTGCACCACAACTGCTTATTTACATATGCATATAAGATACTTCGACTAGTCGCCCACCTTCAATAGTGCGCACTATTTGACCAAAATGATTTAATATCATTTATTATGCAATTCTCTTGATTAAAATTTCAAACAGCCCTCAAGAGTATTAAAACTGTATTTGAACGAATTGAAAGCTCGGCAGTTACTCTTCACTTTGGAATTTAGTCAATTTATTCAATAAACATTAAAGAGATTGCATTTGACTTACACCACTCGTATATCTTTTGTTAACCATTATCTCTCTGCCTTGTATTATATTCTCCTCTTGCGTTAATTAGAAATATTCTTTGAAAGCTTGTTGAACGTTAAAAAGGTGTAAAATGTGAATTGAACAATTCAGGAAAACATCGCACATTCAACTACACAGAAAAATATATGAAAATTGTTCCAAAGAATGTAAAAAAGTATTCGAGAAAATTTACATGTACATGTACATGTACACATGTACACAAATGGCAAAAAAAGACGCCCGCATTTTATGGAAAAGGAAGGTACGCGATCGCTACTTTTATACTTCTTTTCAGCTAGTTCCAACAAGGAACACTTACTGAAAGTCCAATGCATTAATATTTTTCTGATTTGATTTCTCTACTTCCGCTAGGTTCTCTTATTCACTTCTCATATTCCTTTTTTATAGTAATCCATGCTTACCGATTATACTAAAGGGAAATTTGCCGAGACCGCAAAATTTCCCTATTAACGGTGAATGCTCATCGCGACCATCGTACACAGCCAGCCAGTCGAACGGACAATGCTCATTACCGGAACCTATAGGGCGTATAGGACAAGTCATGACATTTTCGCATCTGAAAAAGAAACCAAAAATCATTAAAAACGACTATACTCGTCACACATACGCATAGTCTCTGTCTGAAACGAATCTAAAGAATGCAAATGCAAAACTTTTTTGAGCTTTTTTAATCTCTTTGAAGTCTCTACTTGGCCTGCTTCAAAAGAATAATAAAATCCGCTAATGGCTTGCTCTCCATCCGTGCAAAAAAACGTGCAAAAAAATACGTGTCACATTTACAAGAAAAAAAATTGTTTTTCTTTTGGATTCGTGCTAGAACAAAAAGTTCGTGTATAAAAAGTGTATTTTCAAGCCCTCATCAGCAGTTACTACCTGAAATTTATCTTCGATTCTTGCTGCGTACCTAAGTTTCTATAAGACTCTGTCGAAATTAAAATTAAAAAAAAAAATTGTGTTGGCAATGGTACAAAAAAAAAGAACACGAATTTCTTTCAAAATATGAAGCTTTTCTTTATCAAATACCGAATATCGTAAAACTAAAAATTTATTAAAAAATTCTTTGTCTTGTGTTCACAAAATTCTGGTAGCCTTTGAAAGTTTTTTCTTCTTCTACATCGCAAAATGTTCTATTTTTCAACAAACGCAATCTCTTATCTTCGGTAACAAAAAAGACAACTGTGAGTGATCTCGTCCGTCATATCGAGTTTCGTTATTAGATAGGCTGTTTTACAGGAAAGTAAAGCCAACTTGGGCTTATTTTGTAACTGGTTAAAGCATCAATTATATATTGGCAGCTCATTCGCGGCAGCTTTAAACAGAAGATTTCAGCCAGAGATATATGGAATGAATCAGTCCAACGAGTGAACGAAAAACAAGGCAAGAATAAAGCTAATCGTCTGACTTTATTCCTAAGCCCATACTTTTATTAATAAACATAAATGATGAGCATTCCAGTGGCAAAATACACACGATCATCCAAAAGAAAAAAATATTCCACCTTGACAGTCGGCTCAAAGTCATCTTTTTATTCGGATTTCAACTCAATCGCGTTTTGTTATATTTAATAGATGTGTTACTTGGTGTTCGCATAAGGCCACGTTTCGCATTGTTATCTTGTTATTATTGTCATTATTGTTATAATTTTTAGACCAATGAAATAAATTCTTAGAATAAAGAAAAGAGAGCACTGACCACTAGCAACATGGGCTATCATTTGTATCATAGGAAAGAAAATTAGATATTGAGCTCAGTAGTCTTAATAAAATAGTATATTGTATCGAAGGCGAGGGCAAGATAGTGCATTCTGCAGCTGATTTCAAGATGTTCATAGGATTAGTTGTTTCAAATGCAATTCTTCTAATAAAGGCACTAATTAGGCCAGTCACAAAGATTGTGCTCTATTGTGAGAATTTGTCACAATTGCAGGTTGGATGAGAAGACTTCTTTAAGATCCATTGGGGTGTTGCAATTGTATCGCCAAGGTGAATTCTCAAAGATATTTTCATCTTGACTTTCTCAATATTTGTTGGACGGTGGAACTAATTGTGGGTAGACAGGGAAGTAGCATGATGATAGTATTGTAGATTTCCTTCCATAATTTTCTCTTCAACTTTTCTCGCAATGTATCTTTGAATGTCCAACTTTTCCATGAGAGATCGCTGCCTGATTGCCTTGCTCGTTTGCCAATAAACCTATATGACCTGATAGTACCCAAACTATTTTGATTTTATCGCCGCATGTTGTGATGATATTTCCGCTTGAAGTCGAGGGATTTCGAATAGCTTTTAATATATAGAGACTATTCTTGACATTGAAGAAGGTTCAGAACGTGAAGAATAGCTCTGGTTTCAATTGTGAAAGTTGAAGCACTTTCGTGAAGTAAGAAGAAGAAGGGGAATCTGTCCCGAAGCATCTACAACGGCACAGACAGGTGGCGAATCGTAAGAGATGTCATCGATCACTTTCCAGTATTTAGGTTTTTGCAGCAATTAGATTCCTGAAGACGTAATATTGAATGTCTTCTTTCTTTTACATAGAGCGTGAAATGTCACAAGAGTAGGCTTTCAAAAACCATGTTTGCGGGCAATTGTAATTTCGGATGATGACTCTCTAAATTTCTTGCCAATAATAGTTTGTCTAGTCTGTCAATCACCGAGAATGAACTTGTTTAAGTTAAGATGCTTGGAAACGCTTTTATCTTAGGATGAGTTTCATACGTTCGAAGCATAAAAATCCCTCACCTCAATATAACTCTGGAATAAATATTTTATTTATTTGTCTCTCAACTTTTAAGTGCACAAAAGGCTTTGCAAACCGAGCGCGTTCCTCCTCTAAGCTATTGGTTTTCAATATTTTGTTGAGAATACTAGTATGCGTAATGAATGTAATAGCGATAATGATGCCAGAAGCTAAATGTGCCGTGTCATTGTCACTGGACGTTAAAGGCAACATTTCAACTTAAATTAAATAAACTTTTACCTTCTCACTAAATATTTACCTCTTTCAACAGGCTTTTAACAGTCGACAACAAAAGTCATGTTTTCAAGAGAGATATCACATCACATACGAAAGCATTACGCATTATGTTTCTTTCTGTTTTTCACTATAGACGCAGGAGGTGCTTCAATTTCCTTTTTGCGATATTCACCCACGTCACCTGTTATTTCCTTATGGTGACGTTCAGAACCATTTTTAATCGCCGTTGGTGCGATTTGAGTTTAATTCTATGGAAATTTGAAGCAAAGTATCATTCACCATGAAATCTTCTTTGTGTTTGTTTTGAATTGACGTACAAGTGAAGACTAAGAAGACTTTTCAATTGATAACGATTGTAAAGTTGTAAGTAGCTTGCGTACTGGCATCTTAACTATCTCGTTGAACTTTCTCATATGTCATTACGTCATTGCTGATGACTATTGACAATTTTTTAACGGCTACTTAAAACAAATCCTGAAGCAATTCTTAAGTTCTCATAACACTCTGCTAATTCCGATTTAATTGTTAACTATCCATATTCCATCATTAACTCGGTTTTGATTCCCAAGTTAGTTATTTCAGAAAATGACGTTTCACAGGGTTTGCGCTCGCTAAACTATAGTTGTGCACCTGGACCTGATGGGATTCCATCATGTATGCTTAAATGTGTCCAGCTAACTGGTTTTATTTCAATGATTTTTAATCAGTCGATGAAGTCTTTGTGATGGAAGAGTAGTTTTCTTATTCCAATTCACAAATGTGGAAACAAACGTCACGTTGAGGACTATGGAGTCATCACCAAGTTGAGTGTCTTACCTAAATTGTTTGAGCGAATTGTTACTGAACGAACTGTTACTTTTGTTATCAAAGGATTACGTTGGTCATGTCCCGATTGTAGAAAGCGGGACATTGACTTCTATAGACTCTTCACGGAGACGAAAAATGATTTTTCAAAATTAAGTAAAAATCTCGGCTCCATGTGGAAAATGTTTGAGGAAATTAAGTCTAGGTTTGATGAGTGTCGCTATAGTGAGCACTCATCTCCTTCCCAGGCCTCCAAAATAGCTACTCGTAGCGTAGGGACGTCACCTATGATCCCCTCTAGTAGTAGTGCTTCTAACACCACGTCGAAAGTTATCGTTTCCGACACTGTCGATTTAGTCGATAATAAAATTGTTACGAACAAGTCGGCAAGTCCGTCTGTCTTAAGCTATGCCGAGGTTGCAAGGGAATCTTCTCCCGGTCCCGTCGTCTGTTTGAATCAGACGCCATCACCTAGAAATAATAACAAGAAAGTGCAAAGTAAGCCCGCTTCCCCTCCCTGCTGTTCGAATGTGAATACTAGTCACCAAACTGGGCATGTCGCTCAAGCTTCTCGCACAAGTGTGTCAATATTTTCCCCTTCTCATAACTCCCAAGCCGTGAACCCTACTATTCCAGGTAGTGATGATATTTGCTTGACGGCAGTTCCTCCTAGGAAGGCATTATTTGTGTCAAGACTGGCACCGGAAACATCGGTAGATAATATAAAAAGCTATCTAGCGGCGAAAGCCCCATCAGTCAACTTGAAGCGCGTTAGCATTTTCAAATTGGCTCCTTCTCAACCGAGAGCAATATCTTCATTTAAAATTCTGGTTCCGACTGAAAACAGTGAAATATTGTTAAATAAACCCCTGTGGCCAGTAGGATCCTTAATTAAGGTATTTATCCCTAGAGATCGACCCCGTAATACCAACGCTGTAGGGCTGTCGCCTTCAAAAAAATAAATGTTTCTTCAGGCCCATTATGTCTTATTTATCAAAATGTTAGGGGCCTAAATTCAAAAATTCGGTCGACTTTTC
The DNA here is from genome assembly GCA_001077435.1 of Glossina morsitans morsitans. Lineage (NCBI taxonomy): Eukaryota > Metazoa > Arthropoda > Insecta > Diptera > Glossinidae > Glossina > Glossina morsitans. The sequence goes on from CCAG010023333.1 coordinate 27,479, forward strand.
TAAAGTCAGTAAGCACTGATTTTTTCTGTTTTGCTTTCACTGAAACTTGGTTAAAACCTGATATACATTCGTCGGAACTATTCCATAACTCTTTCCACGTATTCAGAAATGACCGATTGAATCGCATTGGTGGCGGTGTATTAATTGCCATATCTGCGTCAGTCCCGTCCTATTCGATTGAATTTCCCACGTCTCCTGACGTCGAATTTATCGCCATTCGAGCGAGAATACCTAATAAACAGCTATTTATTACATGCTCCTACATTCCCCCAAATTCGGATATCTCCATATATAAGAAGCAGGCTTCCCTCATTTGTGAAGTGGCCAAGCAGTCTAGACCTACTGATTTTGTCGTTGTGTTGGGAGATTTCAACTTGCCTCAAGCCACTTGGTGTAACAGTGATAATTCTGCCTGTTTAGTTCCTTCTTCAACATCTGATAGAGCTATAGTATTCTTTAGTGAATTACTTGACCATAATCTAGGTCAATATAACTGTACCTTTAATTGTAATGGTAGACTACTTGATCTTTGCTTTGCCAATTTTCCTGAGATTAATGTAAATCGTTGTCGACCTTTTAGTTTACCTGAGGATCCTTATCATCCAGCATTGTGTATTTCTTTTTATCACGGTTCGCTGAACTGCCTCAATAGTCCAAACCCAACCTTTTCCAGCAAATATTATGATTTTCATAAAACCAATATAGAATTGCTAAAATTTCATCTTTCACATATGAGGCTTGACTTCTCAACCGGGAGTATAGAAAGGTTATTGTCATCGTTCTACAATACATTAAATCTAGCTATTGCTGCATCTGTTCCGCTTAAGCAGTGCCGACCTCGAGGTAGGTGTCCCCCGTGGTTTAATACGTCAATTAGGTATTATAAGAATAGGAAAAACAAGCTGTTCAAGAAATTTTTAAATAGTGGCTCTTCTCTAGACTATTTCACGTACTCAGCCGCAAGGCATAGATTTAACTCCCTCAACCACCGTTATTATTGCAGATACCTTCAGTTCATTAAATCCTCTCTGTTTTCTAATCCTAAATACTTCTTTAAATTTGTTAATTCAAAAAGAAAAATTTCTGCACATCCCTCGTTTGTCTCTTTTAATGGCTCTGACTGCTCGGATGATTTTGAAATCTCAAATCTGTTTGCGGAGTACTTCCGACGAAACTTTTCGTCTGCTGGTTTTGATTCATCAGCAAATTACCCTTATCCTATAACTAACTCGGTTTCAATACCCAATTTGGTTATTTCTGATGACGACGTTTGTAATGGGTTGACTTCTCTGAAATACAGTTGTGCGCCTGGACCTGATGGAATTCCATCATGTGTACTTAAGCCTTGCGCTATTGAGCTTTGTGGTGTTATCACAAAGATTTTTAATTTGTCCCTGAATTTAGGTGTTTTCCCTTCGTGTTGGAGGACTAGTTATCTTATTCCTCAGAAAAGTGGGAGTAGACAGCTCGTGGAGAACTATAGAGGCATTGGCAAGCTGAGTGTTTTACCTAAACTATTTGAGAGAATTCTGACTCAGCGTTTGGCCTTTGCCATCAAATCGTATATTTCTCCACTCCAACATGGCTTCCGAACAGGAAGTTCTACGGTCACTAATCTTTTAGAGTTTACTTGTCAGGTTTTCAAGGCATTTTCCAATGGCTCTTGCACTGATGTCATATACACTGATTTTAGCAAAGCGTTTGATTTGGTTAACCACAAATTACTTATCTTTAAACTTCAAGCCGGCTTCAAGCAAGCTTCCCTTCCCATTTAGTGAAATGGATAAGCTCTTATAATAGGTCATTCAGGGTTTTGTTTAACTTCACCACTTCATATGAATTCCACGTTTCATCAGGAGTACCTCAAGGTAGCCACTTAGGACCCATTTTATTTAATCTATACATTAATGACTTGCCTTCGGCGATTAAATCTAGCCAGATCTTAATGTATGCTGATGATGTGAAACTGTTTTCTTCTTTTTCCTTAGAATCGCAATCACATCAGCTTCAAACTGACCTAAATAAATTGGTGGCATGGTGCTCTTCAAATTATATGACACTAAACCTAAATAAATGTAAGAAGCTTTCTTTCTCTAGAAGGAAGTCATTCATAACCCATTACTTTATAGATTCGCACAAGTTGGAGGACGTTGAGTCGTTCACAGACCTAGGCGTCCTCTTTGACCGTAGGTTACGTTTCAATTTGCACGTTGAGTTCTCGATAAGCAAAGCTAGGTCCGCTCTTGGTTTCATCAAGAGGTGGTCCAAGGAGCTAGATGATCCGTATATTACCAAGAGGCTGTATACGTGTTTGGTTAGGCCTATACTTGAGTACGCTTCTATTGTGTGGTCTCCCTCGTACAGGTGTTATGTAGACTCAATTGAATCTATTCAAAAGCAATTCCTGTTGTTTGCTCTTAGGAATTTGGGTTGGGATCCGTCTGCTTCTCTTCCCCCCTATGAAAATAGGTTGCTTCTTTTGTCCTTACAGTCTCACGAAAAACGTAGATTTGTTCTGGGCGTTTGCTTTGCAATCAAATTAATAAACGGCGCTATTGACTCGCCGTCATTACTTGGAGAAATAAGTTTTAATGTTCCTAACCGCTTCTCTAGGCATTTTACCTTGGTTAAGGTTAGTCATTGTAAATATAATTATGAGCTGTTTAATCCGCTCAGAGTTTTTTGCAAGAACCTGAATAGCGTCTATCACCTTTTTTCATTATCGGACCCTTTAAAGTCCATTAAAGCAACAATGCTTAATACACGAGATTTGCCAATGTCGTACTTAAACTAGCTCTTAATCCTAAAAAGTCACTACGATTCGAAAATTAATTGTTGTTAACTATTATCGGTTGCCAAGCTTATGCATGTTTGCGATGGCTTAGGGGTTCATTTGCAACTGGGTTCTGTACCGGTTGTGGGTGTGGTTCTGTGCTAATTGTGTACATGCTTTTTTTTCTTTTTCTTTTTTCTTTTTTTTTTCCTTTTATTTGTTTTATTGTACTTATACTAAGTTTTTTAGTGTACTTGCCATGTGTTCAAGGCTTTTTCTAGTGGCTCTTGCTCGGATGTCGTATATACTGATTTTGACTTAGTTAACCATAAATTATTGATCTTCAAGCTCTATGTCTCTCGCTTTCCTTTCCATCTAGTGAAACAGATAGGCTTTTATCTGTGTAACAGATCATTCGGGGTTTTGTTTAACTCCATCGCCTCCTATACCTCAAGGCAAGCATTTAGGACCCCTTTTATTTAATTTATACATTAATGATCTTCCCTCGGTGAGATCCAGCCAGATCTTAAAGTACGCTGACGATGTTAAACTGTTTTCTTCCTTCTTCTTCTCTTCAATCGTATCAGCTCCAAATGGGCATAAATAATTTGGCTACATGGTGCTTGTTAAATTTTATGAAATTAAATCTAAAAAAATGGAAGAGGCTTTCGTTCTCAAGAGGGAAGTCATGCAATACCGAGTATTTCATTGATTCACACAGGTTGGAAAACGTTCATCTGTTTATCGATGTAGGGGATCCATTCGACCAAAGATTACGTTTCAATTTGCACATTGAGCTCTCTTTAAGTAAAACTAGGACCGCGCCTGACTTCATTAAGAGGTGGTCCAAAGGGCTCAAGGATCCTTAGATTATAAAAATGGTATACATGTGCTTACTTAGAATAATACTTGAGTATGCCTCTGTGGCGTGCTCTCCTTCCTACAGGTGTTATGGAGATTCAATTGAATCAGTTCAAAAACAATTCTTGCTCTCTGCCCTTAGTAATTTGGCTTGCGACACGCTTCTTTCTCTTCCTCCTTATGAAACTAAGTTGCCTCTGCCTCAGAAACGTAGATTTGTTCTTGGTGTTTTCTTCTTAATTAAGTTAATTAGTGGTACTATCGATTCGTCCACATTACTTGGTGGGATAAGCTTTAATGTCCGTAGCCGCTTCCCTAGCCACTTTACTTTCATTAAGCTTAGTCAATGTACATATGATTATGAGCTGTTCAATCTCAAAAATGCACTCTTTAAACGGACGATTTGCCTATGTCGCATTTAAACTAACTAGGAATCTTAACATCTCACTACGATTCGAAAATTAGCTGGTGTTGTTTACTGTTACCGGTTGCCAAGCTTTTGCATGTTTGCAATGGTTTAAGGGTTCACTTGCAACTGGGATCTGTAACGTTTGTGGGTGTGCTTCTGTGCTACCTGCGTATATGCTTGGTTTTCTTTTTTCCTTTTTACTTGCACATGAATTATTATTTAATTGTGTGTGTTGTTTTTCTTTCTTTTTTTACATCTCCTTATAGTCTTTATGCTGGTTTTAACAATAATTAGCAATTTATTTTGGTTGAGCGTCGTGTGTAAGTAAATAAAATAAAAAAAAGTAATTAAATATGTAAAATTTGAACGATCAAATAATTTATCAGTCGAAATTTGATTATGAACCGGGTTAAGCTTGTTGGCGTGACCAATGGCTCTCCAGGAATTTTTATGTTGTACCTACAAATCGCGTTTAGGAACGAGGAAAATGCCCATTGCGCATGCATTGGATCGAACATAACCGTTCCTCATAGAAAATGGCATATTTCCAAAGTGACATAAGGTATTTACTGGCATTAACTGACTATGAGGTTTCAATTTACTATAAATAACTTTTGAATTTTGAATTGATCTATGGTAGCCATGTCCATGGCTACTGTTGTTCGACCTATAATTTTCGGGATATATTGATAAAATTCGACACACTGACGGATTTTGGCACAAGCACCACGCTATTGAAAATGGCTTGAATCGCATTACTTAACGTTTATTTTGATAACTTGTTACGTGAAAACTTTCTTTCGAATGGGGCAATTTTTTCATTCCTTTGCCATACGACCATTCTCGCGGAAAAAGAATTTTTACATATATGATAAGGATATATTTATAAGATATGTCTTGTCTTAATCAACGCACGTCATATCAAGCATATCAAACTATAAATATATAAATATTTCGACTGCAAATAACGACATGATACGAATTGCTAGAAAGTTGTTCGAAACAAACACTCGGAATATTTTTATTCAGGCTTCTTTATGGCTCGCCTTGTTTAAGTCAGACCATATGGTTTTCACAAATATTTTATTCGGTAGATAACAATAGGACGTAGGGAAAGATTCGGTTTTAAAGATAAGCGAATGACAAATGCACTTTGACAGTGATGACAAGATGAGCCACTGTCTAAGAAATAATAATTGGGCACAAGTAGATGGCAGGACTGTAATTATTCGATCAATCACGATGTATTATTGCGGAATCTACTGGGCTTCGATTATTCGTTTAAGAAATACAATGAGACACACTAATAGAAAAACTTGTTTTTCAAATTAATCTAAAAAGTACAATTAATTCCGTAACTAGCTTGACCTGGTTAAGAAGTTGCAAATGAAAGACACAGGGACCGACAGAGAAAGAAAGAAAGAGAGAGAGAGAAAAGGAAAAGCCAAAGCTTTTTACGCTTGCAAGGGATGACGTATACATGTGCCTTAACGCCACCGTGCTTGATAATACACGAGTTGAGAAATGCTATTTATCGCCCCGTGTATGATCAGTCTCCATCTGCGAGATGGAGAACATGTCGCTATAGGAATATGTCGCTATTTCGATAAGAGCGTCTCCCATATAAATCGTCTGCCTTCCTTCAGATCGAGTAATCATTTTTAATGCAACTGTACACCGCGCAAGCGCTTTTCCTCCGGTCAAACACGTCCACCATGAAAGTCGTGCAATATACCGTGCTCGCGGGAAAGCAAAGTAAATGAAACCTTTGGTTAGGCTTGATAGGTTCCACACAACACATAAGGTAAGACCCCGTCATAGAATAGAACTATAATTTATTCAATCTGTTTTAGAAGGTTATCGGAAGTAGAAAATATCCACATAAACGTATATTATCCCATAACCGGCTTACTCACTACAAATTCAACTTAAGAACTAATTTAGTTAGAGTTAGTTAATTATATTCGTAAGCCATTAATGTAGTGAAGTAGTGAAGAAAATATTCTTAGCTTTTTGTGGATATATGCAAAGCGTTGTGGAATATTTCCTACGTCACACTTCCTACAGAACAATACTTTCACAGTACGTAACATCTGAGCACCTTTCGTTAACAAAACGGTTTAACTGAGTTATTGAAATTTCGAACAAAAAGTTGTTGAAAATGCTATACTTTCACGACTTTACATGCGATCGTGTGATATCTTTTTATTCCTTTGAAATTCATATGAGTTTAAAAAGAAACAATTTACATAAAAAAATCGTATAATACATTTGCTGGCTACTGGCCATAAATATCATAACACATTATGGGATTTTGTTCAGCATTATGTTTGTCATTTGGAAAAGACGTTTCATTTCATATGCTACTATGATCAAAAAATAAGGTGAATTTTTTTATAAAATGAGAAATCTCTACTTATTCGTCCAAAATCAATCTCTCGCCTTCACTGCCTTCATATCCCTCAAGTAATATTTACTATTCGCGTCTTGGTCAATAATCGAAGAAAGCTTTCAATATGAGCTTAATTTTTGAGCGATTTTGGAGCGATTTTTTCCTTCTTGGTTCACTTTTTCTATGATATTTGCTGGATTGGTCGCTTGCTTGCGCATTGTATGCACAGATTCATGCGATTTCTTACGATGCGTTTTGTGATGTCCTGTAAGTCGCAAATCATTGGTTCGGTGATATTAGAAAACTCGAAAGCTCACTTTTGTAATTTTATGAAAATACATGTAACTTTGGAGCAATTTCTCTTCTTCTTTTGCGAGTCAGCAAATCAACAACAGATGATTTACTGAGCTGAGTAGAAAAGGTTCAATGAACCCTGCAGCAATTGAATATATAAACTAATTCTATATAGACGCCAAAGGCAATATTACCAACCCACGAAATGAATAATTGCATGATTGCATTTAAATGAAAAATTCACTTAATTTTTTGTGCGTAGTATTACTTTTTCCATTTAATTTATAAGATAAATGAAAATGAAAAGATCTTTTCAGATATTGCTAACTCTCTTTACGTCTGCGTAATACTTAGAAGGGGCGGAAAACACGGTACATATAGTTTTATGTTTCTTACTGTTAAACTTGTTTTATTTGTTAAAAATCATTCGACCGGCCCAAAAAAGTTATAAAGAGAAGCCTTCAATGTATGTCAGGTATTGTCAATTTGAAGCAAGTAAAAACACTTAGTGATGCACAGCCCACCATTAACCATTACCCTACACCACTCTATAGATATCCATATTTCGAATTTTCAAATTAAGGCATCATATAGGAAGTTCACCAGAAAATTGCAACCTGTAGGTTGATTACAACAAGGATCGGTATAATAAAAGGTGAAGTCATTTCTCCGCACAAACTTAATATACCTTTGCACAACAAGGGGTGTAGGGTATGAAAAGTAGAAAAAGTGTAAGAAGACATTTACCATTAGGTCGATAGTTTTTGCTCGAATCTTGGCAGCTCATGATGGTTACAGACATGCAAAGTCCTCAATATGCTTTACGTAGACCAAAAACAAGCGAAAACCTCTGCCTTCATGTAACGATGCTATCAAGCAACTATTTACAAATTTCAATAACTTTTAGCGAATCGCATTAAAGGGTTTAATGCTTTTTTGCAACGTACTTAGATAACAACTTTTGTGAATAAAAAAAAACTTTTTTTTCTCACATTTCAAATAATTGATGAGTAAATCGTACAAAAGCAAAAATTTGGCAGCTTTTGCGTATACTTTATACACATGCAATGGCTTTTGGCTATTGATACATGATTAAACAAATGGTATAATAAATGGAAAAAAAAAAATCAGAGAGAATAAAACTATTATTGATGATGATTTATGAACAAAATTCTGGATGATAATAATTGTGATAAATTGATATTTCAGGAAACTAAAGACGAGTCTGAAAGTTATATTGACTTCGCAACGAATTTATTAATACTTACACACCACTTTAGAGTGACTATTGATCAATTGAATTGAATTTAAAGGGACCACTACCGTAATAAATTTTAAGATGGTATGTGTAAATGTTTTTATTAGGTTTGCTGATCTACTAAATTGCTATGAATTAAATTTCTATTGAATTTGCTGGCCATGCATTACCGTCCCCGTAATTGTGTTCACATTTAATCCGGGGCTATTAGCTAAAAACTTTTTTCAAGTACAATATGCATCTCAGTTCTGACCGCAAACAGATAGAGTGACAAAAGATAAGCTGACGAAAGATAGACGGACATGGTAACAGCCATGTGACTTATGAATTCTATTTCTAAGCTTGCACGAGTGCAAGAACAAATCTAGTGTATCCTCTTGAAAAAATTTCCAATATACGTATGGAATTTTCATTAAAAATTATTCTAGCAATGCTTTTGCGTTATTTCTGGTTCATTAAAATCGAAATTGCGTGTTAAATTGAAACAATTATTTCTAGCTAAGGATTTTCTATTACACTACGCATTGCGGAAAAATGCGGGAGAAAATGTATAAAAATTAAAAAAGAAATATTTGATTTTTTACATTTTTACTTCAATGATGGACTTTTCAATGCTACTGCACACGCATATGTCAAATTCAATCAAGCGAAAAGCCGGTTCGCATTTTTTCCATCTACTGTTCTTTTAAAACGAATGAACATTAATTCCGTTCCCTTTCTCTTCTTTTAACGTAATGGCAGGCGAGTGTGGGCAGGTTGGCAAAGTGTGAGTGTGTCTGTGTTTGCATGGAATACGGGGGGTAATAAGCATACTCGATACTCCATAAAGATACTTTATCAAGAACCATCATGGGCTGCAATATCATCATCATCATCATCATCCTCATTGTCGTCGTCATCACCATTTGTGTGGACATTTAAGTTGAAGACATTCAACAGTCTCAAACGTCCTGTTGTAGAGGTCATTTCTTCGATATCTTTTTTTTCCATTTACATACAAACGTATGTTGGATTTAGATTCGTATAACTTTTTTTTCTCAAATCTTCTTCTTTTTTTTAAGAATATGCTGTTTCCCTTTGTTCTGTTTTCTTTTAACATTTGCTTTCGTACGTTTTTTCCTTACGTATATTCGAATATTGTGTGCTCACTGAACATTAAAATCAAGACAGCAAACGGAAAATAGAAGAAATTCAAATTAAAAGCAGGAACTTTTTAAAATGCTAACATTTATCTAACTAATATTAGCAATGTTAGTGTAGACGATAAAGAAAACAAGTAAAAAAATTATATTCGGTCGTGACTGAATCTTTTGTACCCATCATTGTTACCCTAAAAGAAAAAATTAAAAGAACTAAGTTTTCATCCTCTACGGCATGGAGTGAGCGCGGCTGATTTTTTCTATTTTCGAAATAAAAGTTTTTGTCGCATAGGCGTGTGAGCGTTGTAGGTGTAGGCCTTTGAAAAGTTTGGCTCACTTAATTTTTGTTGATGGGAGAATACACAATGATAGACAGACAGGACAGGCGGAGCAGATAGATAGACGAACAGGGGAATGTGTTTAGATCCATTACAAAATTTGATTCTTGCCAAAAATTTATATACTTCATGGGGTTTTTGAAACTTGTTCCTGCGCGTTATAAATGTAATGAAAAAAAAAATTTTTTAAACTATTATATTGGGTAGGCATGGTCAATTTTTTTGTTAGTGCTACAGCGTTGACCATAGAAAGTGAAGAAGATCAATTTTTTATTGAGAGGTGTTCGCAGTTTACGTGGTACTGTCGGCGTGTCTTTCGGCCGATTGGCCCCGTTGCAATTTACGTGCAACAACTTGCAATGTTTCGGCTAAAGTTAAAGCTGATGGCTTCATTTTTTCGGCAACGGGGATTGTTTTGCAACCGACTTTACGGGTGAACGTATAAACGGGCAGATGCACATGTTTAAATCTATTCACAATTTGATGCTGCGCAAGAATGCAGCACCCTGTGCGGTCTCTGAAGCTTCCTTTTGGGCTTTGCAAACGCTTTGACAGAAGGAATATACCCCTCACCTTTCGGTGGTGTATATAAAGTTACATGCAAAACTGTCCTGCTATCCCTTTTACCCATTGCTGTGAACACATTCAATTTTTAGTAACAAAATTAAATTTAAATATTGTTCTAAGTTTTCTATTGGGATTAAAAGAAAAAACCCCGACCATTGTCTCGTGTTAGTTTTTTGTAACAAAGGGCGAGAGAGCCAGCCGGAGAAATGGAGAGGAAGAAAGAGGGAGAGTGCAGCGTGAAATACAATAAATGAAATAAGTTGTACAAGTTTTTCTATTCTCAATACTTTAAGCAAAGTTTTTCTATGCATACACAATAAATAAAAAAAAAATAAACCTTTTAAAGAATTTGCAATAGAGGACCTTATTATGATACCATTTATTGAACCTAACCATCTTCATAATAAAACATCATCGCTTAAGTTACATTTTGCTGCTGGCGGATTTAAGAAACCTTTTTAAAGAATTGAATAAGTGCCCAAGCATTATCAATAATAATGTCGCGCTCATTACTGAATCGCAGCTTGAAAATCTGCAAGTTACAGATGTAATCTGAAAATCTTGCACGCCAGCAACACTGAACGGAAATGCGTTGCGCTTTCCGCTGGAGTCGCGAAAGATTGTTTCTTGTAGATAACACTAATTGTTTTGTCCGAGCAGGGTTTTAAGTCTTACGACCAGAAATAGTTAGTTTTTTAGATAATCTCAAAATATTGCATGTTCTTTTGCCGGATAGATGGAAAAAAGTAATGCCTAGCTGTAGGGAATACTTAAAGCAATCAATTTGTTATCATTTTTTCATAGTGAAGGCACACAATTTTCGCTGGAACACCTTTAAAACTTGCACGCATTCATTTGCTGTTTATGTCCATGTTTGCCCTTAAAAATCATTTCATGAATTGTTTCAAATTCCATTTATATCGAAGCATTTATAAAGATTTCTGATATTTACCCTTTTTATGACACTTGTTTTTATGCCATGAAAATTGCTACATTTTTCGCGGTTAATTTTCTGCGTCCATTATAATGGTAAATAACTGTCAATTTTCATATTAATATAACAAAATAACGTGCCAATTGAATTCGTATGAAAAACAGTTGGAGAATGTACAGAAGTAAAGCGTGCCAGTTGTAGAATGTATAAAAATAAAGCGTGCCATATGTAAATAATATAAATGTATAAGAGCCATAATTGCTCTTTTTTTATAGTAACTTCATCATCGAATCACTTTAACTCTTTTTTGTTCACTTCACTTAACTAAACATAATTTATTTGCCAAACAAAAGTATGTCCAAAGTTTTATGCTGCTCAGCGAAGAATGGGGATTTACTCCTTTTGGCCATAGCGCTTGCAAAATCCGGAATGAAGTTTGAGATACCCTTGAAAATGTGCTCTGGCAACCACAACCATATTCTGACTTTTCAAAATATTACTGTGGTAATAATAGCTAACTGTGGTTTCAGAGAAAACGTTAGGCAACCTTGGTTCCATCTTGTTTTTAGCTGTTCTTAACTATTTATCAAGAATTGGCATTGCACGTGCACGTGTTCGTCTGACTTGGGAGTTTTTTTCTTAAATAATCAGTGATTAGCAATAGTTATATATAGTTGTTATTAAATATTAGGTTATATTGAAAATTCGTGAGATGGTGTTAGCGCCTATATATCGGGCAACACTCACCTGGTTGTCTCGAACGAACATGTGCTTAAAAGATCGCATTGCAGCTTACTGCTGAAGATAGCTTTCTAATTCTTTGCTGGTGTAAAAAGTTATATTGATTTGAAAATGAGTGAAATATCTGAAGAAATACGCTGTGATACTTTTTTACTGTAAGAAATATTAAAAACGCTGCAAAAAGAAGCAAAATTTGTGAATTGTACGGTGAGCTGTGCTGTGGGTGAGCGAAGAATCCAGGAGTGGATTGCTCGATTCCGTTGCGGAAATTTCGATGTCAAAGATGAATCTCTGGTCAGGAAATAGCAGCTCAACCACAAGACAATTTTGAATCATTTGACAAGAACAGGATGCAAAAAGAAGGTCGAAAAAGCCGGCAAAGCCGCAGAGACCTTTCAATAAACAAAAAAATATCTAATAAATATAAAATAAACACAAAAAATCTCTGTTTTGGAATATTAATAAAGGAAATGAAAAAATACATAAAAATCCTATATGCATAGCTTCCGCATGGATTTTAGCATGTCCTCATGTCCGTCTGCCCGTCTGCGCAGGTTTGACACAAGTTATTGCAGACAGTTTGATAATGAAAACAGGTTTAACTGCAGATCAAAGAACATGGCCACAGAGGAAGACAAATTCAGACCATTTCTCTTTTGAAAAGCAAAAAGAGAAAAAGCTCTTTTTAAGTTAAACGTGTATTCTCGTCTGCAACCAGCAAAACGACAAACCTAACAGTTCGCTTTTACATAATAAGCATGAGAGTAAACCAAACATTTCAACAAATTTCTATAAGTGATATTGCTTTCATATTTGATATCAAATTCATTCAACTAACAACTCTTATCACTTCCCTTGATTAATGAATCATCCCATTATTAATAAACGTTTTCAATTTACTTAATTTCATCTAATTATTTGGTCGGTGTTGAGTGCGCTTTAGTTGTCAGTTTCTTGTGATAAAATTGAACTGTCAATAAAATAAGTGGGATACGGCCCACCATTAAATGCTCCATACCACTTTGCTTAATACAGTTATTTACATAATAATAAGTGGGTCTTTCTCAAGTCCTTCATACACACCCTTGTAAAGCAACTAGTGTAGGGTATGAGAAGGTTTTGCTCCTTGTTAGCAATCATTTTTCCATATTTTTGTCGGCGTATTCTACGCCAGAAGAGCCACGCGTCTCTTGCGTCTTTTCACGCAAAGATGCATTTTTTTGCAAGCGCTGGTTACGCATGTAAGAAATCATCCATTGCAGTCTATTGTAATCTAAACGGTTGACATGCGGTGACCAGCAGTTGGATTAGCACATCCTAGCTCCTTTTACTTTTGATTTTTATCGATGGGATTGCCCGTGGTGATGGTACTGTTGTTGGTCTCAATACATTAAATTTTTATCTCTTGAATGGCAGTGGCGAGCCATATTTTCTACCACAGTTCGAATAGTAGTACGAAAAGTAGTACTTTCAGCGTTTGGAATCGTTTTTAATGCCGTAAGGATGCATGGCTCAGGCATGTGAGAAGACACCAATTAAAATAAATCGTAAGCAAAATGAGCAATGGTGGAATAACGCATTTCAGCTCTTCGCTTTTCACTTTTCCTTAATGATTTTCGCGATACATGCTTGAGCGTCGTCGCTCTGGAAAAGGGCTTTATCCATTCTCTTGACTTATCATGATTGTTGTGTAATTAGTGGCTCTGTTACATCATTTGTTGCTATAGTTCCGTGGTTGTAATTTCTTTGCGTCGGTCAGTCGGTCAGTCTTGAATGTACCAAAATTAGGTTTTCTTACCCTCGAATGGGAATGGCATAGATGTTTGACCTCAACGTCAGTCCAATTGACTTGCATTAAAGCTTCTTGTCTTTCGGATTATAGAGGCGGACTACGCCTGCATAGTGTTGGTTCCAGGGCTTGGGTTCCCTTTTGTAGAAGAAGCTAGATAGAGCTGAGATGGTTATACTTTAAGAAGTGTGTATTGATGCGTAAAAGTTAAAGGTACCACTTTCGCATGGAGTTCCCGTTTTATTCATTGGCTGATAGCCTTAGATGTTGGTGCTTTAAGACTTTAGTCTTAGAGTTTATTCCTTTTTAATTTCTTCGGATTGGAGGATGGGATTCGTAATTCCATCACGATATAAATGCAGAGTGTCCCAAAGAAAGTACTAGCCTCGATTGAATGTAAGGCTTTTCGTTGTTGAAACTTTAGGTCAAAAAAGTCTACAAAGAGCTTCAAACAGTGCGCAAATAATTCGTATTTGTTTGTGTTTTTTGAAAACTCTGCCAAAAACATAAATTTTTTCAAAGTTTGCTCAATGGAATGATATTTTCTTTATAGATTTGTAATTTTTTTCAATTTTGGCTTTGATGTAAAAGTAATTCAGGAAAGTAATAAAAATAAATTCGTTTCTGACGTCAAGATGAAAATATTTTTAAATCCATAATTTCTTTTATTTATTGATAATTTATTTCAATAAACTGCCAAAAAAATACATAAAAAAAAAACAAATTTTTTATAGATTTATTTTTATACTTTTAAAAGTCATAAAACTTTTGATGTTTCGTTAGTGACTCATAAAGAGGAACAAGAACAACAACAAAAAAAAAAAATGAAATACAAATGTAATAAAAATGGCAAAAAAAGAGAAGAAAAATAAAAATCAAAGTTTTTCAAATAAAGCAGAATTTATTTCCTTTGCGAAAGAAATAATTTGCTATAAAGTTTAAATAAAAATCATTCATTCATTTTTGACTAAATTTTATTATTATAGGAAATAATATTTATTCAAAGGTTCTTTTTTGTTTGCGTACGACTTTTTATGTGTGTTTGTTTTTTTCTTACACCAGCGAATGCCAAAAAATTCTTTGGATCATTATTATCATAAAACTTGTGAAAAATTTGTTTACGGTATTTGTCAAATTGCCATTGTCAGTATGCCAACATAGAAAAAAAAAAAAAATATATATATATATATATATATATATACTAAAATAAAATTTTTTTCCTTTTTCCCCGATGCTGACGATGTCAACTGCATTTGGTTTTGTATGAGTAAATAACTCGTAGTATTTTTGCATAGTGTCTAAGCAAGCAAGCGAGCAA
>CCAG010023343.1:0-22851 GCA_001077435.1 Glossina morsitans morsitans
TGTAGAAGATAGTGTAGTGGGTTCAGGTTTTTCGTTAGCTTGAATTGATAGAGCTATTTGCATTTTCACCGACTCAATGATATTCAACGCCTTTATTTGAAAAGTTGTTATATGGAAGATATTTGCAATTTTCAGAATATCTCTACAAATAGTGTTAGTATTAGTGGTAGTGTTGCGGCCTACTACATTAAAATGGAAAATTTGTATCGGATTCGGATCGGAGGTAATTTCTCATCCTCCTACAAAAAGTAAGCCTTCATACGGCAGAAAAGTCAAGTTTCCAATATTTTGCGATTGAAGCTTGTCAATAACAGTACTTTGGCATAAAATCTAACTGTACTTAACTGAACGATGGGCGGCCATTTGTTTGAGTCCCCTCTAAAGAAAACTAAATTAATTTTTAGTAGTTTACGATGATAGATTTTCGACGAGACAATTAACTTATTAAATTTGGACCACGGTAGTTGAAATTTCTAATCCGCGCTAGGCCTTGCTATGGAAGCATGGTATAGATTTTATGTTCTTTATTACAGAAAATAATGAAGGATGTATTAAGGGAGGTGAGTTACTGAATTTAATGCCTGGTCTTGCCTGACTAGAATTGTTTTACTTGTGTTTTTTTCTGCTTTTAAGAATTATTTCTTAAAATTTTCCTATCTTTCATAATCTTGAACAGAATTTGTTGAAAAATCCCCATTTTTTTTTTTCTTTTTCATTTAAAGCTGTTGAGCTTTACGTTACGTACACCGCCTACATTTCAACGTGACATTGTTTGCTTTGATTTCGTTACGATATATGTGTATCGTTAGAATAGTTACTCACATTTTATATTACAGCATTGGACATATCTATAGTAACTGCTGTCGCTGCTAATCTGTGTCCATACATAACCACTCGTGTATAGTGGGTGGGTGTTGTTCTGATTCTGGCGGTACGAACGTTTGTTGTAATTTTTATGTGTGCTTAGATTTTCTAAGCAGCTTTTCATTTGCTACGTCCTATTACTATTGTTTGAAGTAAAAAATTTTTAAATTACACACATGTCTTGCGATTATTTTCCGCAGATAAGAAATTGGCAAAGATTACAAGACACGATTGTCTGGCTGTAGTTTTTTGTAAATAGAATTTTAAATACCAACAAAAATTTTTATATAGGTTTGCTTGAAAAGCCTAAGAAACGAATACAATTTCACACATAAATTATAGTGTACCCTACACTTTCAGCGCGGTATTAAGCTTATTGGGATTATTAAGACACAAACATTATAAGCTTACTTACGTTTGATTTTTATGTAGTGCATGCAGGAATTTTTGGGAAATTGTAAGGACGTGGTTGTGCGCACCATCAGAAGGTTTTGCGTTAAATTGTTAGCTGATACGTCAACAATCTTGAAATTTGATTTCGAATAGCGCAGTTTATTTTCAAATGGAAGATTCTCCTAAAGGAGTTGGCCGGGCGGCAGAAATTGCGCCTTTTAAGATTGACATTGTGAAATTCTAAGTGGTGTCAACCCTGAAGGCAAAAGGCAAAGACGCAGTCAGGTTGTTATGTAATTCCCTGTTATGATAAGAAAAGAATTAAGGCTGAGATTTCGGTTTGGATAGTTATGGATACAGAGAAAGTAATGATACGACGAAAACGATAATTATCAAGAAGACTAGAGGTGCTACACAATGACGTTTGAATAGGCTGCCGTGATCCGCACACACACGAGAACATCTTTCCTGGCCCCTCTTTCAGATGCCGCAGCCTTATAGGCAAACTAAAGGGTAACTGACTGGACAAGCCATGTGATCCTGAGTATCTGAAAAGAAAAAAAACCTGCAGAGCTATCGCACAGATTTGTGGCATGGGTGTTCAAAAAAAAAACGTTCTCTCGGTTGGTTCAAAGACTTTTCGCAAGAACCCAGAGTATGTTTTGAAGAACTTGGAGGCGTTGTTGATTCGGGAGAATCATTTTCTAAATCGATTGATTCTGTCTGTGTAAAATTGTGTTGGAGCTGCAGGGCGCAATTTTTTAAATCTATTTTGATGAAATTTGGTACACAGACGTACTTTGTCCCAAGGACGAACGCTATTGAAAATGGTTCGAATCGATCCACTTTTTCGACCACTTCCCCTATAACGCTCTATTCTGAAAAGTCGTTATATGGGGAAAAATTGCAATTTTTAAACTTTTTCGGCAAATGTCGTAAAGTAATAGTATTTCGGCATTCCAAACTGGTGTGAAAACTTTGGACCGACTGATGTAATTTCCTGAACCCCCTCTCATATAATCGTTCCTATGGAAATTGAAGCTTTAACAAGGAAGAAAGTTAAATTCTTTTATACCCATCACCGTTATGCTGACAAAGACAAAAAGAACAAAATTTTCATGATCTATAATAAGGACTGGGCGAAACTGATTTCTTCTTCTTTCATGTGGTCATTGTAGGCGTGTGCTTTGAAAAGTTTAGGTCAGTTCCAACTCTTTTGCAGATTTGTGGGCGATACAATCATTTTCGCTAACGAGAGAATGTTTACCACAAATACTAACGAATAGCGGAAACAAACAGATGGACAAACGAACAGGCGGACATGGTTAAATCAATTTAGAATATGATGCTGATCAAAAATATATATACCATTTATGGGGTCTCTGATTTTTCCCTCTGGGCGTTTTGACAAAATCAATATACCCCTCGTCCGTGGATGATGGCTATAAAAAGATCAAAATTCCAATATTTCATGGTAAAAATTGTGAAGTAAATAGACAAAGAAATCCACAGTACCGAACTTGGACTACGTAGATACCACCGCATACAAGGATTCTCATGAAACGTAAAGCCTTATATGCCAAAAAGACCTAACTGTTAATTTTTTTGTAATGAAAATTTGTTTATGATGGTAATTAAATAAAAAAATTAAGTGGATGTAACTCGAACCACATGGGTCCATTTCCTGGCACGGCTCCGTATAAGATTGTGTGATGAGTGATTTGCCCTTCCTTTGTTAGATTCGAAAACGGCTTAATTTTTAATATTTTATGATGGAAATTATTACATAGCAGCGTTTCATGAAAATTATGGCTTTGCATGCATATAGTGTGTGGTGTTTGGTGTCTTATTACCAAACCGAGCAAGTAACTGTAGTAGGCAAAGTGGTGCAAGATATGGAACAGTTAGCGTTTCTTACTTGTTTTCATTTATAAAATGTTCACAGATACTTAAGCTCTGCCTGTCCTCCTGTGTTTCTCCGGTGCCTAATTTTGGAAAGCTTACGGTCAACAAAATTGAGATTGGAAGTTGAAACTTCTTGCGTATGTAAAGCTACATCACGGCAAAGGGAAATTTATTTTTTATTAAAAGAAAAGAAATTAAATACACATTCATTTCGTAGTTAAATTATCGGAACAACTTACAATTCCCATTTTCTCATAACATTTATCCCTTCTTCATCCTGGTGGCCACCCCCTTTGCAATAGTCTAAACGGTTTGCCGTCAATTGTGTTCACTTTAGGGGAAAACTTCCTAGATTGCAGCGCATCTGCATCTAAAACTGGGGACAAATATTTCTTAGGCAATTTGAACCGTATTTACGAAAAATCTTATAAATAGGCCTGTAACCTATGAGCTACAAGTTGTACTCCATTAAACCTAAGTATATGTAGTTTCTAGGCTCTTCTATTAAATCTAAGTATAGGTAGTTTCTAGGCTCTTCTAAAAAGTCAAAATGCGAACAAGACTTCCCATCAATCTATGAATACATTCGCAATTAACTAACTAAATACTTGGATATTTTTGGAATGATTAATGTGCCGGGTACCAAAAAAGTGATACTAAGACAATACAATTTTTTTACCTTTTCCCAGAATGTGATGTTAAGATAATACAATTGTTTCTACCTATTAGGCAGATATTCATATAAAGTTTTACTCTCTTTAGGGAAGCTGATAATAGAGATAATCGCTTTTGCTTTTATGTAACAACTTCCAAGTTAATCATATGCTGTTTGGATTTGCGATAAACATTTATTTTACGTGCAAAATATTTTGAATTGTTACGAGCAGGTGTTCCAGGTTCGCTTCAAATTAAAATATAGAAATTTCTACTAAGTATTCCTCGCTTTTTTTTTCTTTTGAAAATAGAAATTAAAGAAAATTTTATTGATGGTGGTTTTTTTTTTGTGTAAAAGTATACGATCCTCTATCTCATTATCAAGCACCCATAACAATGGCATATTTTCAGCACTTAAAACACGAGTTCGTGAACTCTTCTTAAGGTTTATTATACATTCTTTTCGAAACCAAAAGCAGAAACAACAGAAGCAATAGAAGAGCATTTACAAACGAGCGAAAATACACATACACAGAAACATTGAAAGTAAGGTAATTAAAATATTTGGCGATGCATTATCCCTAACCCAGGCAATTGAATTCAAACTTTATTTTAAACGTTTTAACGTAACTATTAAAATTCCTACCAATCAATGACAAACAAGAAAATAAAACATTTGCGAACCATAAAAAAAAATTCACAGTCCATTCCATTTCTTTATGTTATTGGTCTACCTACCTAAACGAATTAATGTTATCGTTCATTGAAACTTCGAAGGCATATAATCCATATATATGTGCATGTATTCGTTCAACACCTTAAAAGAAAAATATGTATATATATATGTATGTCTATATTCCTTTATGTAGGGTATGTATATATATATATATATATATTTGTGTGTGTGTATATACTTTTGAAAATTAAATTTGAAACAAATAGACACCTTTGCGCATTCCTCCGTGCTTCTATTATATGCACATGTACATGTTCTTTAACAATATGTTAAGCTATTAAGAGACTACCTATAAAAAAGTTATTCAGTCCAATAATTATGATAATTTGCAAAGCAATTATTTCAGAAGACTTCAACTAACAATCCTCTCGCAGTCATAGTGACGAGGAAAAATTCATCTTAAAGCGAATTTTGCATACCCTCTTAACCCGTAACAAGCAAATATGTATGAAAACCGTAGACTTCAGTATCTCGAGTGTAACGATAGCTCTTAAGTAACTTTCGTGATTATTTTAAATAATTAATTACTTTGGATGTATTAATAGCTCGACTACACCTTTCATAGGTTTTTCATCTGGACGGACGGACGAACACTGCTTCAATATATAAATGTTTGATAAGATTTTTAATACATTTTTTTGCTCTTTTTAACGTGCGCACATTTTTCGCTAATTAGGCTGATGTTTTATCGAGACTTCTAGAATTGAACCAAAATTATGATTTACACGTCGAACTTTGTCGATTATGCTTTTAATGATGCCACACTCAGAACAGACAGATTAAAATCAAGATTAGTGATTGAAAGCATTCATGATTCCCGACTGATGAATAATGTATACGTATATAAGTAGGTGTATGAGGACATATATGCATTTCAAAGATACGTGACCATGTGTGTGGAAAATAACGACAAATTAAATACACCGAGAATATCTTATTCTATAATGATGACACTTATCCTCGTAGGATGTCAAGATCTCTTTTTCACTAAATAAGAGCCACTTATATATTCATTCAGGTGGAATCGTGAATCATGGGAGAGGAGAAAAGAAAGAAAGAAAAAGATTTAAAAATGCTTACCCCGCTGCTGACTGAGGAATGAACATTTTCTAATGTAGGTTTTGTCTCCCATTTTGTAGCACTCAAAAGAGTGCGAAAGTTCAAAGGAAGCACATGTATCCAAATAAAATAAATACATGCAAGTGAGTTTGGTCTTATATAGGGACATAGATGCATCCATCTTTCGATTCTTGTCGAAATTTTCAGGGCTGCAAAAATTGGTTAAAGAATATATGAGGTAATCCACACACACACGGTCAAGACTAGCAACTGAACGAAACGAAAACCCAAGGCATGTGTAGAAAATAGAAAAGAAACTTTCAAATACTTTTCAATTTTATTGAATACTAAATTGAAATTTTTTACAAATATTTGGGTGAGGACCATGTAAATGTTTAATGCAAAAATTGCTCTGATCAACCTACAATGCAGTAAACAAAAGACATAACTGTCAAACTGATTTCGGTAATCTACTCATGCATAATATATGGAAAAGCGATCCCGATTAACAAGATGACACGCCCATATTAATTAACAATTTAATATTTTAATATTTTTTTCTTTATAATACCTTGATACACTACTCCTTAGGTCAAGAGAAAGACTTTGAGCACAAATTTGCAAGACAGCATGCTTCGAAAGCCGTAGTTTTCATGGCCGCATCCGTACTCAACGATATTTAACATGACTTCAACAACTGCGATCTGAACAAAGGTACTTAAGATAAAGTTAAGAATAATAGTAGATAGCATATCATCACAAGTACATCACGCAATTATATTATAAACTGCAATATATTTGTATGACTTGTCTATGTGTAGCGCAGAATGACATGAATGGATTTCTATTTCGAAATTATATAATAGATTTTAATATCTATTGACAACAGTTCAATATTTTTGTACAGACACATCCGCAAGTTTATGCAACTAATTTATACCATTTTGATACTCACTTGTTGAAGTAGGTATTTCCTTTAATTATGTTCTCACTCATTTGTCGACATTAATCGATACCTACTTATAGAATAAAATAGAAAAACATAACATAACAGCAGTGCTCACTATATTTCATTAAAATGAATGTGAAATAAATATTTTTTTTTGCTACAGCTAACGATTGTTGTTCTTAAAGAAGAAAAACTCGAATAAGAAACTAAAAGAGTCTCGTATCAGATCTACAAACAATCCATAAAATTAATGATAGGTGCCAAGTGAACACTTTCCCTTATATGGTTAGAGATGGAAGTGAATGATGATCGCACTGATGACAGTCAAGTCATATTTGTGCTTAATTTTTATCAATTTGATGGGCACCGCGAGTGGACACGAATGATTGTATGCTGTCTCAGGACAACGACGTGAGATAACTATAAATACGGTCCGCAACAAAAACACTACCAATTGAATTGATTACTTTCGGCATAAGCAAATGTTTGTTTCAGTGCCTTTCTAAATTTCATCAAAGTCCAGCTACAAAAAAGAGGCTAACGCTCTGATCAATACCCGAATGGATAGTTGCCGTTACGAGTTAAAAAACAGTTTAGTAAATAAATTATTATAAGATATTCAACGATTTGTCATTATAAAGCTCAACAAATTGTTTTTGTTGCTGTTTTTCTTTATTTCTTTTGTTCTTGATATTCTTTTCATTAAGACGTTACGTTTCTAGTGCCAAGCGATTTCAAGACGAGTTAGAAATAAATTTTTGCTGGCAGATGGTTAGTAAAGAGTATTAATCGTAGTATTCGTATATATGTATACTTCAAATTCATTTGTTTTTAAACAGGTCGTTTATTCATCTTATTTCATTTACAATAAGAACAACAAACAATACGCTCGGTTCGTATTTAAGTTTTCATAAATATACAATTTTAGAAAAATATATGTATAAAAAGAGCAACAAAACTTTGCAATCGATTTAGGTCTATCTTTCATACCCTACAGCCTGTGGTGCGCGGGTATATTTAGTTTTTGCGGATGTGTGCATCTTGTAGACGGACTTGAGATAAAACCACTTTGTATTATACTGAGCGATTCAGAAAGTTATTCTGAGGCTAAGCTTATCTGTCTGCCTGGCCATCTTGCTCTTTTGCTCGCTTTGCAAGTCGCAATTTTTGAGAGATTTTGATGACATTTAGTACACCGGCGCCCTAACTAACTTTTATGATCGCTCCTCAATGATGTACAATGTTTAATGTTAAGCCTGGTTCTTCAGAAGATGTGCATTCAAATTGAGTCGCAAAAATTTAGTGATGACGGGAACACTCGTCGTACAGGGAGTACGAGTAATATGAATTTAGCTTTTAATGAAATAACTCGACAAAATAATATACACACATTTTAAAATACATCCTTATGGCAATAATTTGCCATATGTTAATGCGTGTTAGGCTACAATATATGGATCGAACTTCATATATGCTACGCTACAACTACGCGAAAAGATGATTACGTTTTCAAAGCATGTTAGTCTTACGTCAGTGACATTTTTTATTTGTAATGCAAAACGATTTTTCTTTTCTAGCTTTGAAATGTGTGTTATGCAAATCCTTCATTTTAATCGATTATGTTAAAGGATGCCTTTGGTTGAATGTCATAACCCATACAAACACATAAACCATTATATACCATTTTAACCAGTCAACTGTACATGACAAATATATACGTTATGAAAGCACAACATTTTGTGTAGTGACGAATATGCACTTCACGATCCGTCCATCCATCCTTATCGGATTTCCTGATAACATTTTATCATTATGAATCCATTTCATCAAACTTGATTAAAAACGTTTCGAAAGACGCGATCTGAATATATAGATAAAAGAAGAGAGAAGACAGACGGACAGGCAATTGAACCAAGAGGCCTAAAAGTAAGAAAAGCTAGATCTATCGTCAATCAGTCGCTCGTCCGTCTGCCCTTCCGTATTCTTTTAGAGTTCTTAAGTTAAAACTAAAACTAAATAATATTCTTAGCTGACTTCGGTTTGGTCAAACTACAAAAGAATGAAACAATTTCCAAAAATGTCAGCACCTCTGACTGTGGCTTATATCAGTTTGAAAGTTTCAATCAACTTTTAAAACTCACTGAAAAATGACTCATAGCAGTTACGCCTATTAAGGAGCACGACCAAAAGTTTTAATCGTATAGGCTCAGCTCAGAGCGGGCGGCTCTTATGTTCGCGACGAAAGTTTTCTATTTCGTTAAGACTGTATACTTTTGCATTGGAAGTACCAACTGCATGCATATCTACAACGTTTCCTATTAAGATTTTTGTAAATTCCACGACTTTAAAGGCAAAGTGGTTTTCTGCTTAAAAAATAAATCCGTTATCTTTATTGTATGTGCACACAATTCCACAAAAAAAAAAAAAAAAAATAGAGAAAATTATGATACTTTTTAATAAAATATTTCTCTTATCTCAATTATTTTACATGCGATTCGATCATAATAATTTAAAACAGAACAATTATACACCCTTAGGGTTTCACATATCATACAGGTCTTCGTTCTTCTCATACACATGTACCAACAACAATATATTAGCTTTACTTTATTTGTATATAAAAATGATGCTCGCACACACACCACTTATCCTCTTAGCCTTCCTCTTCCCGTCTTATTCTCGTATAATGTTTTTAAGCATGTCTTGTCACATCGAGGTGTTAAATCGTTGTAGTGCTGCCACATAGCACTGTTGATTCATAACTTATTCAAATGTATATATTAAGACGCAAAGATTGTGTGCTTCTTCTAACATAATCTTCTAATCATAAATAAACATATAATATATGTATATGCCTTCGTCTTAAACTTTGTTACAAGGTCTATGCCATAAGTTCTATTATTGAATGAAAAAAAAAAGAAAAAGAAAAAACACAGACAGAGAGATGATGTTTACACGCAAGGTTTTAAGCATATTTTAATAGCTATGCAGAGCGAATAACTCGTCATGTTTATAACTGGTCTCGTATTACATGAGAAATTCGAAAAATATTTCGACGATTTCGATGATTTCGATGTAAATAAGCTTTTATTGTTGCCGTTCAACTAAGTTTTTCAATTCGTGGACATAATAAACTTCCGGATAAATAAATGATGAGGTGCTAGAAGTAATGTGCAATAGAATGCAAACTTTGCTCGATTCATTTGCCAATTGCTAGGCACCTCTCCTCAATTACAATTTTATTCAATTAACTTTATGCAGTTGAACTGAAGGCGAGCTTAAAACTATAATTTCACTTATATGACATTAAAATGATTGCTGATTAAATTGACGCCATACTGCTCGTTCATCAAAGTTCTAAGTTTTTCTTTTCGAAAACCAAGCTAAGCGGAACTAACTCGTAGCTCTTCCATTAAAAAGATGTATGAAGAATATATATATAATTTCAAAGAAAGCTCGTAGGACGATATCACGTGAAATGCATACGTCCCTCCAGCGTGCTGGTTTGCCAAAAACACAGAAGAATCGCTTCATACCATGGTGTACAGGGATGCGTACATTACGTCACATTACATTAAATTGCACTTAAGGAGCTTTAATAGATATATAGAGCATTAGCTTGCTTTCATAGGTTCTGTCGGTACGCGTTTTGCCTATTTCATTGAATCGAATATATTCTTAACCTCGGTCTGTGAATTTGTCGCTAATAATTGCAAATATTAATTAAATATCAAGGGAGAGAATGCGGAAAAGATAACTTCGTTAAGCCTTCTTGAAAGGAGACCGATAAAACCCATCCCAAGCCAGAAATTGGCAGAACGTTTTGCTTTCCTGCATGCTAACATTTTCCTTATTGTTATCAAATATTGTGTAAGTTAGTTGCGTTCTATCTTTCGTGCGTCAGACAATGTACTCTTTCTTTTTATTATTTCGGCACCTGTTCGCAGATTATTGGTTTCATGAAAAACTAAGTGCTAAGTTTATTATTTCGTTCGCAGCTACACATAAGTAGAACTTTATGTTCATTTAAGCATGTGCGACAAACAGTCGCCATATCTGTCTGCTTGCTATATCTTCACTCTCGAAGATTGTAACGCTTGAGATAGAGAGCTGAAGCTTGACAGTACGCACTTTTAATTTGATGAATTTAAGAATGGAAATATTTATCCCCAACCGCGGCCACAATATGTACAAAGCTTTAACTTACAATATAACGGTCTTCAATTTTACGCAAACATGATCGGGGACCATCCAAAGAACGAAAACGTCCGCAATTACCAATTAACAAAAGGATGACTTTTACACCAACCACAGAAGCAAGAGAATAAACCGAATTTTTTATCTCATTTATAACACATGGAAATTATCATCAAAGATCCCTTCAAGTAAGCATATATTTCATCTGTCAACTATTTGGTCTTTTGCCGTTCAAGTTTAACAATGGGAATGATATCTTGTAACTTTACGAACCAATGGCTAGCAAATAATTGTCTTGTATGTTGATTAAAAAAAAGGAAGGAGTGCCATACGAGGTCCTATCAAAGAGATCCCTTTAACTAAATATATCCCTCTCCCACATAGAAGTACAGTTCGATTAAGCCCTTTCTGACAATTGTTTACGTAAAATGGTTATGTATTTGGTTTTGAAATGCAATACATGCGACGACTTTATACCATCATTTACGGCGCTGTAAGTTTAGGGAGCTGAATAGGAATGTGGTCATGTCAGCTTATATGACGATGCACCTTCAGGCATGAAAAAGTGACCGCATAGAAACATCGAGTCCCAAGTCGATGGCCATAAAAGCGAAATTGCAAGAATGAATGTTCGATTTGCTACCTCACTAACATATTTCTCACATTTCACCCCCAGCAACTTTTATCTCTTTGCAAATCTAAAAAAGATGCTTATACTCATACAAAATGAAGGGATGGGAATGAAGGGATGGGAAGGGAATGAAGGGACGGAAAGCATTTTCAACGACTTGACAAATAGTTCCAAAACAAAGCCAGCGAAGAAGAAGTTAGACAACGGACATTGGACCGATTCTTAAACTACATGCACGAAAAAAATTGAATTTTGGAAAAAGAAAAATGTTTTTTGCTTAGGCCTAAAGTATTTTATAAATCCTCATATATATACATATCTAAAGACTTACCGTTGCAAATGATCAATAGTAACTTTTCACTTATTTGATGCTCCAAACCGACGAACATGTGAAGATGAAATATTTATTATATAAAATTATCTAAAACGTGTATTGGGTGCTCATCACTTTAAGAAAAATTCATAAAAGTCTCGAGGATTTGGCTGCAAATTAACAACACGGTGGTAAGGAACGTTACTTAGATCGAACATTTCGATGAACTTCTCTATGAGTTGTGCATAGGCCTACGCCAAAGGGCACATCGATGCATGGGCGCTAATTTGAATTTATTAGAAACATTCTGGAAAAATTTTGTTAATTTTCTTAAAACTTTTTATTTTTAACAGATCGATCTATGAATCGAAGTTCTGTAGTATAATAAAAGACGATGGGTGGATAAATGGAGGAGTAAAACAATGAAGAGATGACTACATGGATGGACTGGTGATCGGACGAGTGAACAGATTGTTGAATGAAGGAATGAATGAAATGTCGCATATATAGACATAAACATAGAACGGGCGACCAAAGAAAACAGTCGACGCAACTAAATCGATTAATAAACTTAAGGTTTGGGAAAAACGCTTGCCGTTGATAATGTTCCTTTAATCGTATTGTTGAGAATGGTGAGACTACTTTGCTTAGAGAATGAAGCGTTTCGTTCAACTAGCAAACCAAGGAAGATCTAAAGTTTCAAAATTGCAAAATCCTTTGGTCTATGGGTTCTGTTCACTCCTCATTCGAAATAAAAGCAGATCAAAGAAACTCATATCCAAAGAATTTCTCTTCAAAGTTTAACTTACACGAAATATTAGGCAGAAAACGAAAGGGTACGTGATTGTATAGACACCTACGTGATAAATCTAAAAGCAAAACTATTCCTCAGAAATTTGGAGAGTCAAAGAAAAAGAAATATATTTATTTTCAAGCAACCGCAATCACGAAAGTCATGGTTGGCTCAATCGAAACGTTGAAGAATTTTTATTTTTTAAAGAAAAAAGAAACCAAATAAACGCTGAAGAAAACAGTGAAAAATATAAGAAAGAAAATAAAAAAGACAACGAAACCGGATTTTTATTTACTTTTTTTAGTTTTTGCAAATTTTAAACGGGACAAGCATGATTGACCGCAACACGCAATTGGGGCGCATGTGCTCAGGAGACTCGTTACACGCATACCGCTGGTAACATCCGCTGTGTGTTTCGTCTAAGAAACGTACAACATTACAATGACAATAACTACAACAACGATGATAATAATAACGACAATGAAATCCACCAGTACGCCAAAATCAATCTTCACATAACCGAAACATGAGGATTACGATGAGGGATAAAGTTGAAGTCATAAGTGTACAGATGGTCTCATATATGGGCCACACCACGTACCTGAAGCTGAATAAACAAAGTAAGTTCAAAGACAAACACATATGCACATATGCACATACATACATACATACATACATGCGCACACATTTCTGCATATCAGCATAAGCGGCGTCTTGTAACACTTTGCTAATATTACATACAACTTAACATACATACATACATATAAAAGACAACAATATGCGGTATGCGATGCTATGTACCTGGCATTTGGGTACATGGTTAAATGGCTGGTCGTTTATAATCAGTTGGTTGGTTAACCATATGTGTGTGGATATGGAACAAATAATATAAAAGACTGACCAAGTCAACCTGTGCTTGCATCCATGGCATTACGAGAAACAATTCGATTTTGTGTAGTTTCACGTTTATCTGGATGCACTCGAAGGAGCCGAAGATAAAGCAATGAAAAATAAAAGAAAAAAAAAGAAAACAAAACAAAATCAAAAACAAAAAGTAAAGAACTGTTATAAAATCATGTTTGTCAACATTTTTGTTGCATTTTGTTGTTGTTTAAGTCGGGATTACAAGTCATGTCTATATATGTTTGTAAGTGTACCTAAAAGCACATAAGCATATAAGCACTTAAGCACACATATGCTCGTTCTTGAGCCTCCACAGCTAAGCGCATGTGCTTATGCTTACAGGGTATGTTTATGTATTTACTTCATATTAAAATTTGGCAGACATCACATTCATACTAAAGACTGAAAAATAAATAAAGAAAATTCTTAATCAAACAAACGTTCATACTTTTATGTAGAAAACAACGAGCATGCGATGAAACGCTAGCAGACTACACAGGTAAGAAGTTTTTCATAAACGTTTAACCCCTCACAGCTCTACTCTTGATCATTTACTATCTGTCTCTCTCTCTCTCTTTCTCCCGTTTTCCCGCGACGGTCACTTCATCGGTGTGGCACGTTATTGGTACAAAATAAATACGATGACGTCTTTTGATGCTGTTTGCCTTATGCCGCTTAGCATAGATCTTTGCCTTGTTCATAGTTTTGTTGAGGTATTTTTTTTGTTTTTGTTTTTTCTGCTATTTAAACTTAAATTCATTGTTACAAATGATGATATTTATGGTGCATGTGTTTTATAGAACACAACTCTTTTTAACAAAACGGCGACAACGGTTAGCGTGAAAAGTTCATATAGACATACAGTATGTATTTGATACACACAACGCACACGGTCCGATGCACCCGTATATACAGATACGTTTACCCGATAATCTCTATAAATACCTTCTTTTTTTTTTTAATACGATAGCCTCTCTTAAAACGTTATTGTGAATCCGATAGTAATCGGATGCAGTCAAGTTTTGTATTGGTATTTGTTAATAACCAATCAAACTAAAACGGGCATACGTACGATACATACCGCATGGGAATGTTCATATGTAATATTGAGAACACACCCAAACAAATCCGATAGCTTAAGTTAGTGTTGTAACCAAGAAAACCATAAAAATAAAGTGTGAATTAAGATTTACTTTATTATACACAAAACCTTACTGTTTCTCTTGCTTTATTCA
The DNA here is from genome assembly GCA_001077435.1 of Glossina morsitans morsitans. Lineage (NCBI taxonomy): Eukaryota > Metazoa > Arthropoda > Insecta > Diptera > Glossinidae > Glossina > Glossina morsitans. The sequence goes on from CCAG010023343.1 coordinate 14,633, forward strand.
TTTATTTAGCTTTTTCTCTTTCTAACCACATAACACATTGACTTAATTGTGTAACTAACCATCCGTGCAACGTGCTTGTTGTTGTTTCTGGTTATTAAATTTAGTATTGTTGGTGATTGTCTACTATTATGTAAGCAATGGGGGTGAGGTAGTGTAGGATGAATGTACCTGGAGTATTATCATTAGATAATCGATTTAATAGAGTGTAGAATCACAATGATTTTTAACAGTATGACCGGTATTCATATATTCATATATAGACAAAAAAAATATTATAGCCTAAGATGATCAATTTTCATTTGTTCATCATTTCACGTTAAGTATTAGTATTTGGATTAATATTGATTATATCTAGTGCATCGAACTCTAGCAAGAGGTAGTTGACTTTCAATCTTTAAAATAAATCGCTATCAATCAATAAAGAAATCAAGGTTGAACTGAGGTACGATTGTTGCAGTACGTAAAGATCGGACGAACTTGAGAAAGGTTGCACTCTCCGAAATCTAGTAAACCACATGAATTTTTCAGCTTCTTAAAGTAAGCGGCCCCCTACATCACAGGATATGTTGAACTTGGACGAGTATATGTCAGATACAGAATGAATTAAAATAGACGAACCTTCTTCTAAATCGATCGGCGTAGAATCATTTAAACTTGTCTGTCTATTCCTTAGATATCTGTTTCGTGTTCGCTCTAAAGGATACTTGCATATTTTGATCCAAGCTTCGATCGGACCGATGTTGCGACTATTTTTCGTATAGTTTCTCAGTTCATATTACAAAGTTTTTCAAATTTTAAAATGTTTATATGAAAAATACGGATCAGGTGGACCTATTTTTGAATTTCCTATCACAACAGTTCCCACGAAAAGTAAGCTTTTATTTAGCAAAAAGCATTACAGCTAACAAGCTTCATCAATTTAGAATCTCCAACAACGAGAAGCAAACTGGAAGAACAACTGTCTAAACGCGTCAAAAATTATAGAGGCAAACGAAACGAAATGTCGAGTTTATAGACGTTCAACAAGTGCTTGGTCGAGACTGTAGCAGTGCCAATAAACATTACTGGATGCAAGTGACGAATAAGCAGCAGCTTGAACTTAGATCATATTACTGCATATTAAGTCACAATAAATATGCTTTCCGAATCGAAGGCAAAGCAAGTCTAGGAAAGTCGAAAAGTTTAGAACACACAGCTTCAACTTTCGCCATTCCTCAAGCAAAACTTTCATATTTGAGTTTATTGTGATACGAACGAACACAGAGGCCTCGCAGGTCTTCAGATGTCATTAGAGTAATTAAAGATGAGAGAGGAGTTAGGATAGTTTTTTTTTTTGATTTATATAAATCTATGCAATTTTAATACGTATTACGCGTGTAAGTTGTCGAATCCGTTTGACCTTCATTCTTATTGTATCTTATGGTTTTTTTTTTTGTTTCTTTTGCTAACCCCAACGTCGTGAGGCTAACAACCTGTTAGCCAGTTGATCTTAGTGAGATTTGAATGTTTATTCTCAATTTTCGAAGTCTTTGATAACATGAAAATAATTCTTATGCTATCATCCTTTCGCAAGCCGACCGCTATCTACGAACATCTAAAGCGCGTGTGATACCAATAAATTATATGAATAATAATTTAAGCCTCTGTAATAAATCATAAATGTGGCGAGGAAAACTTGAATTTTATGCAAAACAAAAACCAGAATAATAACGACAAATGACCCTTTAGCAAATTTGTGGTCATAATTTTCAACAACAAAGTAATGTTTAAATGTGTAAGTGGGGGTACGAAGCCAGCTTCATGGCTTGCAATAATATAAAGTAAATGCACGTACATAGCATGTGGTGCTGGTAGGAGAAAAGTAATTTGAAAATAGAAACGCATGTCAGCACCTAAAACGCCTTCTCACAGAAAAATTTACCGGAGTAACAGCTATTCACTTATACGAAGTCATGTGCGGCTGCGTGTGTATCTATGTTTAAATGAAAAGCAAATGTTATTATATAACTGGATTAGAGACTGGACGCATACATAAAACATACATATACGTTTACACACAGGGAAACAAACAGGCGGACATACAAATGGACAGACAGATGGACAGACAGACACTCAGGCAAGTGCTATGATTACTCTTGATAGAATACATGCCTTCGTAGCATTAGCTTCTTTTTTTTTATAGTCAAGGCAACACATGATGACGATAATGACCACAATGCTGATGATGGTAAAGAAATATTTCAACTTTGTTTGCGTTGTTGGTGTGTTGCTATTACTAAACTGATTTATTTATATCATGGCTAAAAGTGACCGTAAACATGCATTACTACACAAAACCAATAAACACAGGTTGTTGTCTATCTGCCTGGCCGGGTTACTTGTATGTTGTTGGTTGCATTATGTTGGCGTATTTGTTATGTCAGTTACAAGTCGGAAATAACATGAGGCCAAAATGTCATGTCATGTATTATTCCTGTTACTGTTACGGTTGTTGTTGTTGCTGTTGTTGCTGTTGTTATTGTTGGCACATATTGATGTTTGTAACTGTTTGCTGTTAGAATCTGAGCAAACAGCAGCAGCCACGAAATAGTTGGGTTTTTATTAGAATTATGGAAAATTAATTAAGCCTCTTCAAGCAACCGCACACTTGAAATTAGTTCGTTCCTAATAACAAAAAACCATAATAATAATAATAATAACAACAACAGCAATAACGAGAAGAACATACTGTAAAGGTCACATTAGTAACAGCTAAAGCGAGCCAGTACAGAGAAATGTTTTTCTACAAAACACTAAATATGACATAAATAGAAAAAATATTGTCGGAGAAATGTCAGTTTTCAACATTCAAACGCCAGAAGCTAGCACAAGCACCCTGACGAAGAGCAAAAGCAAGAAAGAAAGAACGAAAATAGTTAACACCAAAGAACACAACACGACCGCTGCTTGTGGAAGGTGTGCGCTGACACTTGTTACTTTATGCCAAAGGCTCTCTTTAAAGCATAATTGGCGCTGGTGTTATATACGGACGTTGGTAAAAATGTGAGCACACGTACGGCATGTGCTCTGTACAAAAATATATTGCATTGCATTGCGTTACACTCCTATTCGGTTTTATTCAGAGAACCAACTTTCAAGCAAACTTTTATGAATATTATAATTTATTATTTTTACCAAGTATCGGAAATTTATTTCAAATTATGACATATTTATGATGGTATCAAATTTCGAAACAACCTCTATTTTACTTTCTTTTTTTTCCTGCTTAACTAGGCATACATATAATAGTAAACTGGTATATGGAGATCGTACGTGTATGGTATGTCCATCTGATTCGATCTTGCTAATGACGTTCTTAAATTGTAATATATATATATATATATATATGCAATGTATATATGTTGGTAGAACATTTTCCTCATTTAGACGGCTTTTAAGTTTATGGTTTTCTTCTTTAGGCCTGTGCAAGTTAATATTTGTTAATGCCTCTGTCTGTTCAAGGTAATGCGACGCAACAACCTATCATGCGAGTGATAAATGATAACGCTGTTTAGCTAAAATTGGCAAAGCGATTATTTTCTAAAACAAAATCTGGCTCTATGTACTTTAAGAGATCTAATCATTGAGAACTAATCGTGTTGTGGATGACCAGATCAAATCTAAGACATCTAATCGTTATAGGCAAACGTTTATTATGACATCGACTAAGTTAAATCTACCAAATCTAAATGATTGAACCAATACGACAAAGTTTAATCGATCCACGCAAACGATCACTGCAATATTTCCATGATCGATACGATCGTGGTGTCGAAGTGTCTAATCGATGCGAGTGCTCACGATGCCATTTATTAAGGCAATTCAACAAATGTAATCGATACAGTAAAATGTAATAAAAGTGTGTTCATGCGCTTTCTAGGAGACATGTTCAATATATGCAGGATATCATTACGATATTTGCTGATCATAAATGGCGATCAATTGAAAAATATATCATGCATAAAATAAAGTTCCAAAAGATAGATTAACTGAAAGCTACTTAGTAAGCTGATTCTCTTAGGCGGTTACAGCACTATGAGAACTTTTCGCCGGTCTTGTTGCTAACGCTACATTAACGTACTTTTAATATTTGATATTTGGAATGGATATAAAGCCTTTCTAAAGCCATCAGCTGGCTGATTAAAGAAGTTAGAAATCAGTGGATAAGACATTAGAGTGGGACTTCGCAGCAGCAATCTTTCCGCAGCCTTTGGAGGAAGAACTCAAAATTTCAAGGAAAGTTCACGATAAAACAAATTGACTTTTCGAGAAATCTATAGTGGTGTACTCTGTTAAGCTAATAGACCTGAAAACGAGTTGAGAGCAACTTCCTACTAGCCACGATAAAGGCATGTAACAATTTACACATGCATTGCTTATATGCAAGGTACGAATGATATTGGCTAAGACGAAGTCCATCCTAAAACTCCTTAAAGACTATAGATAGCGAAAAAATAGTGCAGTACGGTCCCTTCTAAAGAGCTATCTTTTTAATGAGTATTACGTGAAACTCTCATATTTGGTTACTCCTTAGCGGGACAGCCCAGCTATTTAAGGGGCTTGTAAGTTTTATTTATTCTTAAAGCTTCGCCTTTGCTGGTTACTCTCGTCAAGTCTAAACTATTTATCATGTAGACATATAAGAATTTTTGCCCCCATAAACTTTGTAGGCATTACGGATTTATGAGAATGAACATACGATGCCATTCGATGATGTCTTTTCTCCATTAATGGATAAGTCAATCAAGCCAAGCCTTGCACATAAGATGGTACTCTTTATCCTCTCCTCGGATCGGACTGGTTTGGCAAATTGATGAAAATCTGTTAGAACAGTTGACTGGAGCATTTTGTATGTGTGGGGTTACTCTTAAATGGCCCTGGAAAATCTCTGTTTTTGACATGATAGTTTGACACGTTGCACAGTGAAACCGGCAAATTATTGAAAGCAATGTGTTGCGACATAAGGATTTCCTGAGAATCCCCCCTGCCTTAAGCTAGTGCAAGCAAAAGAAACTACAATACGGTCTATGAGTCGGAGCAAATTAGTCATTATCTATAGAAGATAATTAAAAATTTATTCTTAAAATGTTTTCTTATGAAAGACGCAGATGCCTGTCTATTGTATTACAACTTCTAGACAGGCACACTTTGAAAGTAATCGTTTTATCAAAAATATATCAAAAAATTCCTGCTCACTTAATATGTTTTCCGCTGTCATTGTCTTAAGTAAATAAGGCGAAGTCTAGAACATTTTTTTTACTGAATCTAATTAAATGCAATCGCTGAGCATTACAAGCAAAAAACATCGAATTAAAACTAAATCAACCACATTTGATCTGTAAATAAAAATTGTTCTGAAAAGAGCAAAAAAAAAAAAAGAAGGAAAAAAGAAAGAAAATGCAAAGATTTACAAATCTTTTGCTTAAGCAAAACAAAGCAGATGAAAGATAACTTAGCAAAAAAAAAAAAAGAAACCAGCTTGAGGCACCTGCTTTGTGAATAAAGAAAGAAGAAAAAACATTTATATATATATATATATATATGCATATATATATAAAGCGGATATAAATAAACATGTGATTAAGTAATTGAATGAGTTTAGATTTTAGAATTTATTATTATAGTTAAGTTTCCGTTTAAGAAATTCATAAAAAAGAAATTAATTTTATATACATAACGAAAATAAAATTCTTCCTCAATTATAAATTTAATGGCGCTTCATCGTATAAAAGGACATAAATAAATAAACTGAGCAGATATGGCAGAGATCACGAGATAGATTTCAATCATGTGTCTGCGAATACTTTTAATAGCTTAGCTTAATGTTTATTGTTAAGAAATAATTTCATTTAATTTATACTTTTATGTGCACAATACTATATACATATATATGTATATATATATATATATATATGCATAGATATGTATATCTATATTACATAAGCCATCAATTAAATCATTAAATGATAATTTAATATTTTTTTCTTATTTCTTTTTCTCTTTCTTCCTCTTCTTCTTTTTCTCTTTGTTAAATATTTGTTATTATTCATTGTATATCTTTTGACGATGTTTTGCTTTGCTTTTCTTTTTAACAAATTATTGTTATGCTTATAATTAATTCTAAGCATAACTATCATCAAAGCAGTTATTTATGCTTTTTAGTAAACTTGATTATAGCCCTCTTGTGTGTATTTATTGTTGTTACATTTAACTATTTATGCGCGCATACATGCAATTGAACGAACAAATAATCTCTCGATCGAGACATTTTCATATTCTTACTTATCTCTAATATTTGATCTGTGCACATAACTTACACGCAGTGTAAGGCACAATGCAACACACAATATGCAGCGAAAGTGCACTCTTTTTGTTCGTTAAAATATTAGTTGCGGAATATTGTAAAATTCAACTCTACACGTAACAGGATTTAAGCACATTTTTAAAAAGTTTTAAGTTTTCTCGATTTCGTTGTCATACACGAAAATGTCGAATATTAAATCGTTAAACATCTTCGCCATCTCTTTCAAAGTGGGACTTTAGTTGAAGTATCACACTTGCGAAAAAAGGAGAGACGGAGAGCGAGAAAAATAGCAGTAGAGAGTGGTGGAGCGAGACAGAGAGAGAGAGAGAGAGAGAGTTAACGAGAGGATTTCGTCCGTACAACTAATTTTAAGCTTCTTTAAGACCTTCACAAAAAAAGTACGGGGAATTATGAAAGAAAAAATAGGACATAGTTTTGCTATATATCATCATTTTAGTTAGGCTCCGAATTAAGAAAAAGAAAACGTACTAAGGCAACTATTAGGATGCGCAAACAAGTGAAAAAATTACATTCGGTCGCGATCGAATCTTTTATACCCTTTACCGTTTATTCCCAAAAAACGACAAAAGATGTAAAAGAACAAAATTCTCAAAATTCTCATGTGCTTTGAAAAGTTTATGCGCAGTCCAAATTCTTTTGCAAATTTGTAGCCGATATCTTCATGTTCGCTAAAAGAAAAATATTTACCACAAACACTACATAGTTGCGCAAGATGCGCAAGACAGATGGATAGACAAACAGGCGGACATGTTTAGATGCATTCCAAAATTGAAACTCGCCAAGAATTTGTATAATTTATAAAAACAATTAAATTTTGATACACTATAACATTGGGTAGGCGTCATTTTAACACAAACTTCACACAAACAGGGTCGATATGAAGCACGCTATTCCAGATTACGGTTTGATTAGCGCGAAAACAAAATCAATTAATCGAGATTCGTTTAATCCCGGTACTTTTTTGATCGTATAAATGATATGTTGACGAAAATTGCAAGTCTATAGAAAACGATGTTAGGGCCGAAAAGTGAAGTTAATTTCCACAGACGATATTTCGAAGTAGATGTACTATGCATAGAAACTACTTCTTTGCAATTAACGAAGCAGATATCAGATCAGTTCTCCCTTTTTAATCGTCATCTTTATAAAAAGACTTACGATAATGATAGATGATAAAAACTGAAAAATTCCAGCAAATCAATGTAAATAAGTTTTGTGAAGTATGCAACCAACTTAAGGAATGGAAGGAATTGTATACATACATATATATATGTAAGCACTTTGACTTCATGTTATCAATGAATTCCCGAGAAATACATAATATATTTGTGTTTCTTGCACGAGTACATCAAACAAATTGAAATAATTGAAACTTAATTATGTAGAAAATTAGCTGCTGAAGGTGTTGCTATTCTCCTTACTGTCGCAATTATGACAATTATGTCAAAAACAATTATATTTTATATTACTATGAAAGGCCGACTGACTATAATGGACTTTGAAACCCTTAACAGAGAGTGCATTCCGTACAACGTCTATAGTGTTGATAACAGCCTAAAAAAGTAAAAAAAAAAAGAAGAAAAGAAAAGACTGCTAAGATATTTAATGCTATTAAGTCCGGAAAGCAACAAGTTCTTCCAATGTCATTACAATTAAGTAAACTCTCAAAACTAGAAGAAATTACACAAATATTTATTTACAATACTACGGACTCTTCTTTTCGTAGTTTTAGTTATTAAAAATAATACTTGTGTTGCATGCAATTCTGCCAAAAAATCAAATTTCAAAGCAAGCCATAAAAGATAACTTAACGAAACTCGTAGAAAACGAATCAAAATGTTGTATTGGGAGTGGG